>PVJH01009265.1:0-80151 GCA_004026705.1 Nesogale talazaci | reverse complement strand
TGGGTCAGAGAGAAAACACTACAGAGGTCGTTGCTGGGTTGAAGGGCAAAGTGGATAAACTCAGACCCATCCAGTGGATGCCGGGTCATAGTGACACTACAGCACCGGGAAGTTCTCTGGCCTGGTGGCTTTATGAGGCAGTAACTCTTTACTTACAGAAGACATGACTGGGTTTTATGATAAAATGGAACATGAATAGGTCAAACTATCATGCTGCACTGACTAAAATGTTCACATCTCGGGTCATGTGCATGGTAGTATTATGGGGTAAAAGGACAATGATGCATAAAGACTCAGAAAAAAAGCAAGTGGAGGGAGAGGGAACACGAACAAGAACTGTACCAAAATAGTATTAATACTGTAAGTGAATTGGGTAGAAGGCATGCAGGGGATTCAAACGTTGATGGGAAAACTGAATGAAAAGACCGTGGAATGTTTCCATTATTTAAGTGTTTCTCATATTTAAGTGCTGTTTGTACTGTTCCTCCAAGTTTTGGTAAGTTTAAAGTGATTTCCAAGTACAAAGTTGGTCAAAGTTACCCACATGCCATTTATGGCACGACAGACTTACCAACTGTAGCACTCTCTCTCTCTCTTTATAATTAACTGCAGGAACTCCAGCTTGGATAAAATCAAAGCACTTTTTAGATATGATCTGAACATAAGCTAAGTCTCCCACAATTCAGCCACTACGTGAACTGAGGTGAGAAGCACTTGGATCCCTTCAGAACTTTACCACGGCTTGTTCATCATTTTGCAAACCAAAACGCGTCAGCCACAATGACATTCCTGGTGTTTGAACTGGCCAGTGTGGCACTGCACCAGCTCCATCTGTCACCTCACAGTGCCTCGCATTAAGCACAGCACCAAGCCTCTTCACTTTGGATTTTTAGTGCCACCTTTACCTATGTAATTCTCTGTGTCGAAACACACATTCGTCCCCTCTTAGTTGCTGTCAAGTTTTCCTCCAAAGCATGGGGCACCCCAAACTGAACAGAACCTTTTGTGTCATGGTGAGGGAACTCTAAGGATCTTTAATAATTCACACACATACACACAAGCTGCATGAGCTATAAACTGCTGTCGGGATACTACGAGGGCATTAACCTCAAACCAAACCCCCCGCCAATGAGCTGACTCAAAGCCACTCTCTGGGGGGGGGGGGGTTGTTTATGAGGCTGCCCATCTTCACTGGAGCAGACAGTCTTATCTTTCTCCTGAGGAGCAGCGGGTGGGGGTGAACTGCCAGGCGTGCAGTTAGAGGACATTGATTATGAGACGGCTCTGTGGGGTCTTTCTCAGAGTCCGGCAGGAAGTGCCTGAGGGAGCGGGGTTTGGCTGCCAACTGAAGCCACCAGGCCCTCTGAGACAGAGGTGGCCATCTGCTTCGGAAAGGTGTACAGCCTCGTTCTACCCTGCCCTACAGGGTGACTACGAGCAGGAAGCAGTGTGACAGCCATGGGTTTTTACAAGTGCTTATCTTCCTATCCCCTGCAACTCTGCCTCGGCTGCCCGCCGCCCACCACACTCACTCCCGGGTCACAAACAAGCCTGCTCTTACAATGACATTACTTCTTGGGTTCTACCTCTGCCTCACCCCACTACCACCACCATGGAGCTCCATTGGCCCTTATGGGGAGAAGTCAGTAAACACCGGATACCGTGTGATCAGCTTCCTTAAAACGAAACAGAAGCCTGAAGGATCAAATTAAGTAAGCATGAGAAGTGATCCAAAAATTACATCAGTTTCTTAAAATCATGCCCAATTGACTTGCCTTCTCACCGTCCCAATGACGTTAAAGGACAGGCAGGAACCACACTGGAAAGCAGGTCCATGAGAAGAAGGTCAGTGACTCTGTCTCGACCTTGGTTTCTTTCAGAGGAAATGCTGCAGGGCCTTCATGTAAGACACCGGTGGAACTGCCCCTGTGGGTGGCTCAGCCTGTCGCTCTTTACAGGAGGAGAAAGCATCTCGCTGACCTTGTCGAGCGGTCCGAGTGTAACCTACGACGCCAGCAGGGCCTCTAGGAAGCCCCTCTGCTGGCCGCTCTGGGTTTCGTGTAAAGCTTTGCTGCAGGGCCTGTGTGATGTGGCGCTGTGTGCCTGGAAAGCTGTGCGCTGGTAATTGTCTCTAAAGTAAAGTGACCACCAGATTTTAACATTGGTAAAATGGGACACCACTGACGGAGGGGGGCTGGGGCTGGGTAGAGGGGGTATATACCCTTCCCGTTCTCCTGCCGTTCCCTAGCTTATGGTGCATTTTTTCCAAAAATCAGGACTTTTTAAAAACACCACAGGACACGGGAAAAAGTGTTTAAAATCGGGACTGTCCCACCAAAAGCGGGACGTCTGGTCACTTTAAAGCCCCGACAGGAGCTGCCAGAACTGCTGCCAGTTTTTCACCTTGTAACACCATGAAGATGAATCAGCGAGCTCGGAGACAAAGGGGTGAAGGAAGTGAGGAGACTGGCAATAAAAAGATGAAAGAATAAAATCCATTTCTCTCTAGAGAGGCAGAAAAACTAGTCGATGGTTATTATTCCAGGCCTCTGTTCCTGTGAATTCATCTGTGCGCCACCATTGATCTGTAACCCCCAAATCAGTATCACGGTCATCTGAGGACAAGCACGGGGGCCGGGTGTGTGTGCTTGCTCAGCCTCCTGGGCTCAGCTCTCAGGCTGGAAGCAAGCACCTTTCCCTCAGACTAGGGAGTGTGCTCTATTTTTCCCACCTTTGTTGGTCATTTTGCTCTTTAAAATGATCCTCAAAGGCAGGGTGCTGATGCTCTGGGCGTGGGAGAGGGATGGGGGGTGGATAAGTGTGTAAACTAAGCCCTATTTGAATAGACACTGTAATGCCATGAGTTCAATATTGAGTCAATGACATATATTAAATAAGGGGTCTTTGTACTCGTTTTTTATCGGTTGACAGAAATGTGGCCCGACGCTCAGAGAACTTAACCCTCTATGTCTGCTGGCAGCCACGTTTCAGCTCTCAGAGACCTCAGAGAACATAAGTGCTGCATACAATGGGAATCAACTGCATGATCAGCATGGAATAAAGAAGAGAAACCTTGTCTGTAAACAGCTTAAGCCCAAGCCCACTGCCACCCATTCTGACTCATTGCAAAAAAACAATACAGAGTTTCCGAGGCTGTACATCTCTCTGGGTATGGCAAAGCCTCGGCTTCCGAGCTCACTCAGCCTCCTCACGGCAAATATGAAGATCAGAAACCTGCAGGGCAGAGCAAAGGATTTCCCGTACAATAGCCCAATGATTTTAAAGGCTCAGTGTGCACACCTGGATTGGACCATGATGAAAACATCCCTCCCTCTGTCCATTTTAGGTGACAGTACAGGAGGGGCCTTAAAACAGTTGTGGAAAAACTGCATTTTCTTTTAATACCATTTGTTCACAAGCCTTTTGCAGTACTTTCGTACACGTATCTATGACTGAAAATAGGCAAACAGGTACGTACCCAGGTGACACTGTTCTTTTTCTCTGGCTTCCCATTTCTGGCTGTCCACATAGGCTGCAGAAAGCAGGTATCTTTTTCCTGAGGATCAAGACAATGATCTTAAAAGGAGTATCTTCACAATAGGTTCATTGTGTACACACACACACACCTCTTTTTATTAAACCTATCTTTGTCATATTCCTTATTCACTAGATTATATGTTTAACTATTCTAGTAATATACTGCAGCCAATACCAGCAGCTCGTGGCTTCAAGCTGCTGACTTGGCCATTGGTTGTCCAATATGGAGCCAGTACACCACCACAGTGCAGGAAAACGGGGGGAAAGGTTTGTTGCTGTTTTTTCCCCAGATGGGAATCCATGGATTGATGACTTACACGGATTAGAGTCTTAAGGGACCAGATATTATTTACACAAAGGATGAGGGCTGGAAAGAGGGCAAAACTTTCAGTAGCATTCAATCACAATGGCAGAACCATGTTTTCAACTGAATGCAGGTCACAAGCAAGATTACTGGGACAGGACTCTAGAAATGGACTGTCCTACACGGACGGGGTGCAGGACAGAAACATTTACAAGGTTGGTAAAGCTCCAGACAAGGCAGTCCTGGTATGACAAATGGGACCCCTCGTACCTTAATTTCCATCAGGGACACACAAACGCAGGTCCCAAATAGAGAGACTGCCCCTTCCTGGGCTGAAGGGAATGGTGGTAATCCACTTTCAAACACATTTTTTTTTTTTAAAGAAGGGTATGGTCAGCCAGTTGTGGGTTAATTGGTTGGAAAGAATGCAAATGGAGACTTAATCCTCAGGGAGACTCACAAGTGGATTGTTAGCAATCCTCTTTCAAACACACTCTGTCTGGCTTTTCCCACTGCCAGCCAGTGGTCAGGAAGAACTCACTGGTGGCTACCCATCTCTGTGGAGACTCCAAATATCTGGGGCTCTCACCATTAACTGCAGCCCCCCACAAGCCTAGTGTCCAGAATTTAAGCTCTGTCACAACTGAAATCACAAAAAATAACAATGAAAATCTGAATGTTCATAGCACGATTCAAAAAGTGTATGCAACCCAAATATCCAGCAACTGATGAATAAATGAAATTCTTAGACTGAAGTACTAATCCATGCTACCCCATGGATAAACCTGAAAAAGCAAGCTAAGTGAAAGCAGCCTGCCACACAAAATCACAAATGGTGTTACTCCATTGATATAAAATGACAAAATAGGGCTGAGCCCCGGTGGCGCAGTGGTTGTGCGTGGGACTGCGGCCCACTGGGTTGGAGGTTCAAATCCAGCAGCAAGGCTGGGCCTCCTACCACCACCACCAGAGGGCAGGGATGCCCCCAAAACAATAAAATGACAAAATGCCCCCAATCAGCAAATCTATAAAGACAAAGCAAATTAGTAGTTGATCCATGGTTGTCCAGTATTGTGAAGGAAGGTGGCGCTTGGGGGACAATGGAAAGTGACTGGTAAATAGGGCGATGGGTCCCCAACTCTGGGTATATATTAAAAACCAGTGAACTGTTTATTTTGAGTGGACTATATAGTATTTAGTCTCCAGAAATGTGAAGCTCTGTAATACGCAATTTTTTGTTAAAGAAAAACTTCGGTTTCCCAGTTTATGCTTGTCAATTGGTCTGCCTGAAAAAACGGTTTCACTCAGCCTGTATATCTTCTGTGAGGACAAAAAAGGAGGGAAGGCGGTCATTACTCCTTTTCTATGCACGTGAAAGTAAAACTGAGAACCTTTTTAATCCACTTGGTTCTTGTAATGTGGTGGTTGACCAGGCAATACAGGCTCTTTGTATTCACCTTACAACAGGCACATCTGTTGCACGAGACCTCTTTAAAGTGTTGAAGTGTCCCGTCCCCCCCCCCCCCCCCCCCACCAAAATAAATAAAGTGTTGAAGTCCCAAGTTGTGGTGGCGTTTTCTATGGCTTTTTATGCATGGCTTTATATGTGTGTGTGTGTGTGTGTGTGTATACACACACACACACACACTCATTCATGTTGTGCAATAAATAAAGAAGAATGAAGGTGAACTGATATGTTGGCGAAGAATCCCGAAAGGACCATGGGCTCCTGAAAGAACAGATCTGTCTTGGAATAGAGCCAGAAGGCTCCAGAAAGGCGAGGACGGCAAGACTGTTTTTGGCATGTGATCAAAAGGGAACAGCTCACAGAGAAAGCTATAATGCTTGGTCCAAGAGAGGGTCAGTGAAAAAGAGGTGGACCTTCAACAACGCATTGACACAGAGGTTGCAACAATGGGCACAAGCACAATTTCAGGATGTCTCGGGACTGGGCAGCATTCTGCTGTTTTACATGGAGCAGCTATGAACCGGCATGAACTTGCAGGCAGCTGACACTGCCAGCCTCCCATTATGGTACGTGAGAGAGGACTACGCCAGTCTTCCCCGCTCATACTTTGCATCGTAAGGACTGGACTTCTAACAGCAAGACTGGAGGGTCAAACCTACCAGTCTCTTCGCAGCAGAAAGATGAGTTTGTCAAACTCCCATGTAGTTTGACAGCCTGGGTCACTGAATCCAAATCAACTTGATGGTAGTGGGTTTACTTTTGTTTTTGGGTCCGCCTAAAGCACAAATCTGATTTTTATTAGAATATGTCTAATCTTAAAAGTCTCGGCTGAGCCCCGGTGGGGCAGTGGTTGTGTGCGGGACTGTGGCCCACAGAGTTGGTTCAAATCCAGCAGCAGCTCTCCCAAGTGAGGCTGGGCCTCCTACTCCCACCAGAGGGCAGTGATGCACACACACACACACACACACACACACACACACACACACAAAGACTCAAGCACATGAGCTTTAAAAAAAGACTTTGAGAGGTCCACTCCTACTTAAACAGTAATGTGATAGAAAAGGTTTCCAAAGGGAACGACCACACTAAAAAAATAGCAACTGCCTTAAAGTGCCCGCAGTTTAAAATGGATTGCAATAAAAAGAGAAACACAAAGTACCAAGATGATTGGTACTTTACTTTTTTCCACTGGAGCACTGTTACAAGTGATAGTCCTAAACCTGCCAAAAATATGAGGAAAAGGCCTAAGACATTATATTATATGGTGATGTCATACAATTACCAAGCAAGAGTAAGGAGACTGATAGGAAATTTCAGATCTGCTCAGCGTATTATGAAAATAATATTATAAATGATCAAGGGTTTATGAGGGAGGAAGGGTGGTGGAGCGGAAAAATGAGACACTGATACCAAGGGCTCAAGTAGAAAATGGTTTGAAAAGGATGATGGCAACAAATGCACAAACGTGCTCGACACAATGGAAGGATGTATGGATTGTGATAAGAGCCCCAACGAAAATAATTTAAAAAAACAAAAGGAAGGAATGAAAACGTCAGACCCAGAGCGATTCAGCCTCCCTCGAGTTCTCTGTGACCATTGACTGGCATTGGTGAACAGCTCTGTTCATGGGCAGCCTGTGTTTTTGCTGTGACTCCCCCGGGAGCTGTCAGAGCCTGCCCGGGAGTGGAAACTGGGGGAACGAGGCCACTTGGTCATGAGCCATGAGCTAACCCAGGTGGTCGTAGAGCCCAGCACCAACCCTAGAAACGTTCCATCTTAACAGTGCACGTATCCCAATCATGGTCCTTTTATTTCTATTCCAGTGAACTGATCTGTCAACGATCAGGACTCTGGGACACCTTCCTTTGTTCTCCAGTTCATGGCTGAGAATCCCTGGACACCATTATGGGACGATGCCAACAGTCTCCCTCATCCAGTGGTTTCACTTGGCATAACCCCAGCTCAGAAGCTGCATTTCCTCTCCCATGCACTGAGGAACCATGCATTTTAGAAGAGAACCCGATGTGAGTCTTGTCGTGTAATCTTACTGAAATGTGGATTCTGACTCAGTTTATCCGGGGTAAGATGCTCGGGTGGTCAAGTGCTCAGAAGCAAACGTTACTTCAATGGTTTGAATGCCCCAGAAAGGGTGGCAGCAGGCACCATCCTCTGCCTAGGAACCCCCCTGGGCACATCTACCTTGTCCTCGCAATGGCTGATGGGAGTCAGACTCATCTTCCTGGCGGTGGGTGTACATGGGGGGTAAGGGGACATTCTCAGGTAGGACGGAACCAGTTGAAGGGCCCTGGTTTCTTTCCATCAGCACACCCACCCCGCTGCTTGGGTGGGCACCTTACACATGAGCAGATGGTGTCACGTGGAAAACCGTGGCAAAGCAGAGCCCATCCGCAGGGCTGTTCCGCTCTCAAGGTCATAAGGTAAAGCGAGATCAGGCCTGAGAAGCGCCTACCGCCCGGCCGAGACTGTGCATGTTGGCGACGACGGGGCCATCAAGTGAGGCCCTTCGCGGGAGAAAACGCTCGGTCGTGGGGCGGAGACGTCGAGTGCTTCGTGGTCGGCGGCACAAGCGCAAGACGACCACCTCACCGGGCAAACCGGCCGGTCACGTGCAAAGTTCCTCCCGCCAGAACCTCCCTTTGCTGGCCACACCTCTCGACAGGCTGGCGTCGGGGGGGCGGGGGGGGGGGACGGGGGGAGAAGGGTCAGAGGTTTTACAGCCCTCAAACGGCTTCCAAAGCAAGCGGACCCCGGGGGGGCATGGTCCGTCCTCTTGAGAGACTTCCACTGCCCTTCCTCGAGCCACAGAGTTCTCAGGGCCCTACTGACGCAGCCCGGGCCACGGGGCAGCCACCCACCTGTCGGGGCGAGCCGAGGGAGAGCCGCTTTCCGCGCCAGGAGGATCCCGCGCCGCACCGTGGGGGCCGCCATCTTGGAGCGTCCCGAGGGGCGGGGCTCTCCGGGGTGGGCGGGCAGAGGAAGGGGCGGGGCTACAAGCCGACCTCTCCGGCGCGTCCCGAGGGGCGGGTCCCGTTCCGCGCTCTCTGACGTCACGCGACGCCCCGTCCCCTCCCTCGCCCCGGTCGTCGGTGCCGCCCCGCTCAGCATGGCTGCGGCGTCTCGCTCGCCGCCCGAGCGACTCCTGCGACCCGCGTTTCGGAGCTGGGTGCATCCCCGGGGGAGCGGCGTTGGCCGCAGCTGCTGCCCGTGCCCTCTCGGAGGTATCGCCGCCCCGGGCCTGGTGGACTATTCTGGCCGGAAGGGAGGGATGGGGAGAAAGCGGCGGTTAAGTGTGGAGGAGTCCCTCACTGGCCCGGAGTTGCCCTCTGCATGCCCCTGGCTGCCGTGGGCGCCCGCGGTGCCCGACCCAGAGACCACTGCCCGTGTTTTTGACCTTGGGACTGTAGTGTACCTTCGGATGAGACGACGTCACTCTCTGAGCTCCCTTGACCCACACGGGCGCACCTTAGCAGCAAGCTCGGGAGAGAGGTCTTTAAATCACAGCAAGTGGGAGGCCTGGTTTCACCGCCCACCACGTGGACCATGTTTTCTCAATTCTGTGTAGCTGCAAAAAGCACCGAGTGCAATGAGTTTATTTTTAACAATGACCTTGTATATTTTTTTGTGGTTCCTGTGACTTAGGCTTTTAGGATATGTAGATGTAAATACCAATACGTGTGTGCACATGTCCCACGGGGCCTAAGTCGACAAGTGTTGCTTCCCCCCAGGGCAGTGATGGGGAGGGGGTGGGGGGGTGAGAGTGTTGCTAAGAAATCAGACACCTGTCTTAAAAATAAACAATGCGAAATTACTGATCACCATAGACTTCATCTAGGTTTTACAAAGAGGCTTCAAAAAGTTTGCAGAAAAATGTCATTATCTTTCAGTTTCCTTTTTTCATGAGCACGTTCAAGGCCCCTTATAATACCTCCCTCTCACAGACCCAAACTTGCCTGCCTGAGGATTCGAAGACTCTGGTGAGGTAGAACTGTTTCCCCCCAGCAGGGTTGCTGTGTGAATAGATGTTTTAAACCTGCCTACATGGTTTACAATAGATGGCGAGGAGATCATTTCAAAGTTGCTTTTAAGCCCTACTCATGTCATTAGTAAGCATAAAACAATCAAAGCTATTTTTTTCCATTTTTTTTTTCTAGCTAAAAGGTATCTCCTCACAGAAAATATTGTGAAGCTAAAAGAATTCCAGCATAAGAAGGTGGCTATTGCACACGCCCTCCCTGGCACCAAAGGTACAGGAATCCGTTTTGTTCATTCATCTGTTAATTTATCATTCAGGTTCCTTGTTTTTTTCCCCTCTTACTCAGGAGCCCTGCCGACGTGTGCAGGGGTTCCCTGTTGGGCTGCTAACTGCAAGATCAGTTCAAAGCCACCAGCTGCTCCAAGGGAAAAAGACTGTAAAGTGTTACAGTCTCTGAAACTCCCAAGGGCAATGCCATCCAGTCCTAAAGGGTGACTGAGTCGGCATCGACCTTATTGGGTGCTTTTTGATTTTTTCACTCTCTTCCTTGATAAATTTTATATCCGTAGGGAAAAAATGGAGACCATGGATTCTGCATGTCCTAAGTTACCCTTATATTCACTTTGCAACTCATTTTTTCCATTATAGTCTTCGACTCTTCTTCTTTTCCTTCTGTCAAGATTTCAGAGGGAAAAAAATCCCGAGAAACCAATTTAGAGCGGCAATGCAAACACCAAACCAAACTCACGGCTGTCCAGTTGATTCTGACTCAGAGTTATCCTACAGGACCATCTATAGCTGTCCCCTTTGGGTTTCCAAGGCTCTCCATCTTTGTGGGAGCAGAATGCCTCATGAGAGGAGCTCCTGGGAGTGTCTCACTTTGACCTTGGAGTTAGCAGCACCACACAAAATCTGTGGCACTCAAAAGTTCGAGGACTAGCAGCACAGGCATCGTCCTGGTGGATAAAACTTAAAACCTCAAGCCTTGGACAAGCCTTTCCACAATAAAACTTGAGAAGAATTGCCCCCAGATGACTGCCTTTCAAGTTTCTTTGATGCAGTGCGCTCACTCCCCCCCCCCTCTATATATATGTATATGTATGAAAACAAACCCAGAATTGCAGTGGGTGTAGTAGAACTTTCCTAGTAATGCACATTTTTCATTCGAGGCAATCATCCAGCCACTTGCTCTGAGTTAGTGCACCCAGTGGCATCACTTGCTAAGGTTCTCTCTGGTCACAGTGAATTTTTTTCGTAAAAGCATTTTCACTTGAACCTTGATTTTTTTTTGATGGCTGATTTAAGAGAACATGTGGGTGCGAAATTTTGTTTTCTGCTTGGGAAAAGTGCCGCAGAAACGGATGTGATGTTGAACACAAGGACAGGGCTATGGGAAAAACTCAAGAGTATGCCTGGTTTTCTCATTTCAAAAAAGGTGAAATGTTGATTGATGACAGACCACGTTCTGAACGTCCGCCAACTTCCTGATCAGATGAAAATGTTGACAGGTGGTGCATTTAGAGTTTATTCTATAAGATCAGACTGGATCAAAAATTCTACTTAGAGGCTCTGAAAAAATTGTGTAACATTGTGCACAAAAAAGGCCTGATTTGTGGCAGATGAGGAATTGGTTATGCCCCCATGACAAATGCACCTACTTATGCAGCCATCTCAGTTTAGGGCAAAAAAAAAAACAGCATGCCTCTCTTGACCCATGCACCTGATTCGTCTGATCACAGTCTGCTCCATGTGACTTTTGTCTGTTTCAATGAATGAAGACGGACATGAGAGGACAGCAATTTGAAGAATAGAAGAGGTGAAAGAAAAAATGAAGGCAGTGCTATTAGCCATCCAAACAGATGAGCTTGACAAAATGTTTCCGAGAGTGGAATCACAGACTTGACGAGTGGATTAAGTATAATGGAGAGTACTTTGAAGGTGGTAAGATTGTTTTGAAAGGAATAATTAAATACATAGCTTTGGGGAGGGAAATTCCAGTTTTTTTTGGGGGGGGAGTACTCCTTGTATGTGTATGTATATGTTATGAAGATATTATGAGGTTAAAATATATATGTCTTATGTTGTGACCCTAGTACCCACATACTTCTCCATAAAGGAAATAAAATGACACAAAACAGTGATCGTATTTGCTCTTCCATGCTGGAAAAGTCAATAGGACTAAACCAAGATTTCTTTCAAAAGAGATAGAAATTGCCTGATGTGAAAGCTAGGATTTGGTTTGAAAACTACCAGCGGAGTTAGGAAAAGGAAAGGTACGGGAAACTTAACAGCATTTTGATAATATTTTGAGGCTGGATACGGATACATGGGGATTCTTCATATATTGTGTTTTTAGTTTCTAGTTAAGTGTGTTTTATAAAAAGAAGGAAAACAAAAAACAACCAACCACAGCCCTAGTCCTGTTTCTTTCCAGTGTCTGGCTATCTTTTTTTTTTTTTGGGGGGGGGGGGCATCACTGCTCTTCGGTGGTGGGAGTAGGAGGCCCAGCCCCACTGCTGGAATTGAACCTCCGTCCTGGTGGGCCGCAGTCCCGCGCACAACCACTACGCCACCGGGGTTCAGCCCCCAGTGTCTGGCTATCTTGCTGCATTCATTTCCTCTCTCCTGCACACTGAATTTTTCCAAATACTTTGTCTCACTGTCATTGAGTCCATTCTGATGCATGGTGACCCATAGACAGGGTGGAACTGCCCCTGTGGGTTTCCAAGACTACCTCTTGTTGAGGCTAGGAAGCCTCACCCTTCTCCCATGGAGTGACTTGTGGTTTTGAACTGATAACATGGAACAAAACAGGAACAATCCTGTTTACATTTGCATCTGTAGACCCAGCTCTCCTTTCTCCCTGTGAGCACCTGACTGATCCTACCTGCCTCCATTCCCTCAAAGTCCAGTCCTCCAGAAACCAGTCTGCAACCCATGAACTGTCCTGTTAGGTCATGCCACGGAGGGTCACGGAGACACACTTGAGGCGTGGGTGGCACCATCTCCGTGTAGCAGCATTGGTCGGGATTTCACTTCAGTCTTCCCTTTGGAACGATGTGATTCCACGTCCCGGTTGAGTCGCTATTTCCATTGTCTTCCGAGGAGTGGTCAGGGGATGCCAACAGCTGGCCATGCAGTTAGCGGTTTAGCTCGTAAACCGCTGTGCCCCCAGGGCTCCTTCCACTGTCTGTCTCTGTTAGGCTGGGAAGGATCTGCATATTTTGTAAAAAGGTCAATATGGTCAGTGCCCAATCTCCTGCTCCCTAGACTGGTACTTCTTACACCCTGTCAGTACTTCCTTTGACGATCAACGGTGACACCGTGCTGCCTGCTACCTCAGGTATAAGCGTCCCCAGGTTTCCTCTATCTCCCACAAATGGCCTTCACCTTTCTGGGGTCCATAGGATTTCCTGTGAATCTACTCACGATTCTCCATTAGCTTTGCCCTTGTCAAGGTCACTGCGGTCTATGATGGTTGCCAGCCTTGCCCAGCCCCCTGGCTTCTTCGCTGCCCTCCTGCTGCTGCCACCACACCGCTCAGTTGCTGCTCCTCAGATCCTTGTTCTCCTATTTTGCTTACAATCAGTCGTAGCGTGCCACTGCCCCATCAGTGTCTTCAGATGGCTTTATGTCAGTCACAGCACCCTGGGGTACGCACCGGGCTGCCATCCACAGGTCAGCAGTCCTCTCTGAGGGAGAATGGGGAAGCTCTCTGCGCGGTACAGATTGCCAGCCTCGGACACCCTGTGCAGAGTCACAACTAAGTCTGTGTGGCTGGGCGTTTGGCTTGAAGTTCAGTGAAGGCAAGAACCATATCGTCCTCTCACACGTATGCACTTCCCCCGAGAGTGGAAATGCACAGATGAGAAGCACTTGTGTCTGATTGACTTGTTTTAAAACACGGTGTGAAATGTTGGGTTCATAAGGCTCAGTAAAAAATATTAATGGGACAAGATGCAATGTCTTCTGAAATCTTTTTGATTGGAATTACTTGGGAATATTTAGTAGAACAAATCCTCTGAAATCCCACAGGTGACAGGACAATGAGGATCCCAGTACCTGCAATTTACTGGACTCTGACATCGTAGTCGTTATGCCGTGGGCTGCAATCCCTAAGGGCAGCGGTTCAAAACCATCAGCTACTCTTGGGGAGAAAGAGGCGTTTTTACTCTCATAAAGGATTGCATTCTTGGAAACCCACAGGGGCAGGTCTACCCCTTCAACTTGAAGAACCCACACTTGGTTTGGGTTTATTGTCTGCCAGGCCCTGCGCTGAGTGCCTTAGACACGCAGCTCTACCTTGATCTTGCTTTGCACAGGGGACCCACGGCCTAGAAGCTGAAGTCTCTGCCCTGTAGCAGAACCTAGCTTTCCGCCCAGATCCATCCAGCTCTAAAACCTTAACTGTCATGGGACACTACAAATGAAGTCGGGAAGAGCCTCTGCATTGCCTCAAACCTGGTGGGCCTTCTTGAAAAAGTCAGAGTCGTGTCTGTTTCAGCCCGCAGTTCGGGTGTGCTCCGTGCATACTGGGCAGCTCGGGAGGCAGTGAACCTTCAGTGCCCCAGTGTGAGAACAGACCTGTGCCCAAGCCAAGCGAACCTGTTGGAAAACATGTAACCAGCTGGGTCCCTGCCTTGCCACTCACTCCACATTCTGACGAGGCTCTAGCCCCTTCCTAGTGCCAAGACGTGTCTGACTGTCCCCAGAGGTCAGAGAGTACACATTCTTTGCAGAAAGGACGGGACAGGAGTAGTGTGGCAGGCGTGTACTCGTGTCAGTTTCACGATTGGGCGTGTAAGGGTGGAGTCTAGCCTGTCAATCTGGAGATAGCCAATGAGGCCTCTGTGTGGGCATGGCTTTCTCTGAGAATTCTGGGAAATCTTGCGGTATTTCCTATTGGAAGTGAGAGACTATCCACTCAGTTGCTTGGAGACGCTTTACTGACAAGACACAAATCTCAGTCCTCTGGGATGCTGGACTGACGACAACATGGCAGCATGCTGATAGATCCTGAGTGCTGGAACCTGCAGGAGCCGGAGGAGAAGCCAGGTGGACTTGCCCTGATGGAACCAGACCTCTGGGGCTGGAGACGCCATGGGGAGACCTCTGCCAGCCCTGAAATGCTTCTGCCACCACTGGATACACAAGACTCTGCACCCACTGGTCTGCGATTGTCCTGGCGTCATTGCATGTGCTTCATGAGTCTGAAGAAGACTAGATTGGTATCAGACATGTGGGCTAATATCGGACTTAAGGACTTGGAGTGGACTGGGATAGGATGCTTTCTCAACATTCATTCCCCTTGTATATTGACCTCTTCTTTATAGGCACATGCATGTTTATGAATTTGTTTCTCTAGTCTGGCTAACACAAGTAGGTTGATCACTTTGAAATGGGTTCTGTGTGCTGCAGTGGAGAGGCTGGCTTTGACTCCCCAGGCTCCTCCATGCGAGGCTGTAGCGCACTTGCTCCCAGGGAGTCAGGAAAGAAACGGGCCCAGTTAAATCAAATGAAAGAGATGGCACGTGCTCCCAAATCACTGGAGAAAACGTGGGTAAACCCACTTTCAGTTCACATTTGCCTTCACGGGTGTTTAATTGTCTGTCTATTTTTGGCTCACTTGACGTTCTGCCTATTGATGGCATAAGTACTTTGATTATGTTCTTGTTTGTTTGTGTTTCCCTGCCCCACTCGAGGGTCTCCTATAGATTCAGTTATTTGGGTTAGGATTCGGGGACAGTATTTCTCAGCCTATGCATTGGTCAGCAGTTCGAAACCACAAGCTACTTCTTGGGAGAAAGATGAAGTTCTCTACTCCCATCAAGAGCAACAGTCTGGGGCTGAGCCCCGGTGGCGCAGTGGTTGTGTGCGGGACTGCAGCCCATTGGGTTGGCGGTTCAAATCCAGCAGCAGCTCTCCAGGAGCAAGGCTAGGCCTCCTACTCCCACCCGAGGGCAATGATTGCCCCCTCCCCCCCAAAAAAAGGGTAACAGTCTTGGGAAACCCACAAGGAAAGTTCTGCCCTGCCCTGTGGGGCCGCTACAAGTCAGAATCAGCTTCATGGCACTGAGCGAGTTTGGTTTTGGGTTGAATTTTCAGGCTTTAGTGTGGGTGAGGACCAGATTCCTCACCATCCAAAAAACCTCCCCAAACTCAACTGCCACCACGTTGATGCCAAATCCCTGACTCACAGTAGCCTGGAAGGACAGAGTAGAAGTGTTCCCGTGGGTTTCTGAGACTGTGACCCTCACTGGGAACAGAGCCCGCTCCTCCTGGAGCACCTCACAGGAAGTTGAAGATGCGTATTCTTTCCCCCCCTTCCCCCCCACTCCACCCCCCCATCCCAGAGCCTGCAGAGATTCCATCTTGGAAAGTCTTGAGCGGGGCCTGGGACAGGTGACGCAGGTGTTTTAGTTCAAGACCAGGTCCACACACTGCCCCAGAGGAGGCCCGCCTGTGAGGGAGCTTGCAGGTCTACGGGTCCCCCTGACTCAGGCGGCCCTTCTCCCTCAGGGCAGCCTCGCGGCAGGTCCAGTCAGCCCAAGTCATGGCCTCCACCCTTTGCTTTCTTCCAGCAATGTATTTTCAGAACTTGAAAGAGAAACTGGCCCAGAACAAGCTGATCTTGAAGGAGGAGCTGAGAACCTTGCTTCATTTGTGTGACTCCCGGGACGACGTGCAGCTGGCTAAGCATGTCATTTACAGGTGAGGCATCTCCCTGCATCCTGCCGGCCTTCCACTCGGTTCCATTTCCTCCATGTTTTCATCCCCTTCTGAAAATTCAGCTGTGGCCACTCCACCAGCAACTGCCAAGTGGTTTGTTCAGGTGCCTGGCTTGTGCCTCAGCGCTTTTTATTCATTTATTCATTCAGCAAATAGTCCCCAGACCCCTATTATGTGCCAGATATGGAGGCGAGAAAGACAGGAAACTCACTGCCTGCTTCCTCTGTTTACAAGTTCCTCCAGGTCTTTCAGCCCAGCAGATACCAATGGGTGCCTCTTCCTGTATGGTTTACCCCACTGACCACTCATTCTGGACAGGGGCCTGGGAGCCTCTTTCCCTTGATCTCTTCTGCTGCTGCTTTCCGACAGGCTAAGAAACTGGATTGCTTCCACTTCCTGAGTGTCTCCTTCCCTCTCTGTCCTACCAGTATCTTAGCTCAGCCCCCAAGCGTGTCATTCAGATAACCCAGGGTGCTCCCAACTGCTCTCTCCTGCAGTTTTATGCCCAGGATGCCTCTTTCAGAGCCCTGATGCCATAGTTGGTTAAGTGTTGGGTTGCTGCCACCAAGGTCGGTGTTTCAAACCCACCAGGCACTCCAAAAAAGAAAAATGAGACTGTCTGCTCTTTTAAAGATTTACAGTCTCAGAAACCCACAAGGGCAGTTCTCTTCTTTCCTGTCGAGGCGCTGTGGGTCAGCGCCGGCTCAATGGCAGGGGCTCTGTTTGAGTTTTGTGTTCCTTTGCTATACCTCTCTGGTCCATTGTCAGTTTCCCAGGCCAGAGACAAGGCCTCACTGCAATCGTTACCCAGTCCAGGTTTCACTTACCACTGAGAAGTCTGGCATCTAATCGATAGGCTGGATTTCTGAAATGAAGTGGTTCCTCTTCTCCATTCTTTAAAGATACATTTGAAAACATTGCCAAATCCAAGGTCAGCACTTCAAACCTCCCACCTGCTCTGCGGGAGAGAAAGGAGGCTCCTGGAAAGGTGCCCCGTGGTAGAGACCCCGTGCAGCAGCAGTCCTGCTGGTCCCGACAGGAGTGCTCTGAGCTGCGGTTCCCACCATGGTGGCGGGGTCAGGGTGGGAAGACGCAAGCCAGGCGGTTTTCCTGTGAGAGTGGACCTCGCATAAGGAAGGCCGAAGGAGCATCGATGCGTTTAAATTGTGGTGCCGGAGAAGAATATCGGAAGTACCACGGTCTGCCAGAAGGACAAACGGATCTGACTCGGAAGAAGTACAGCCAGAGAACGCTCCACAGAGGCAAGGATGGCGGGACTCTGTTTCACATGCTTTGGTAAAGTCGCAGGGCAGCAGAAAGAGGGAGGCCGTGGACGAGGTGGGCCAAGCTTAAGAACGGTGGCGGCGGCACAGGACGAGGCAGTGTTTCTGTCCGTTGTCCACAGGGTGTCCACAGACTCGATGGGACCCAGCAGCAACAAAAACAATAACAACCAACTGAGTGATTTCAACAGAGTGAAAACAGTAGGTCACCTTTTAGAGTCAGAGCTTTGCTGGTGATATTTTATTTTATTTTATTTGGGGGGGGGAGGGGCAGCATTTTGGTGGTCGTGGGAGCTACCCAGCCTTGCTGCTGCTGGATTTGAACCGCCAAGCCAGTGGGCCGCAGTCCCGCACCCAACCACTACGCCACCGGGGCTCAGCCCGCTGGTGATATTTTAAATTCATTCTCTCGTGACTTTTCCTGGGCTCTGACTTAAGAGTCCTGAGGTCTCTCATTGGGAGGCATCGCCAGCTTGCCTTTGAAGTATCTACAGCGGAGGGAGCTGGGTTCTGAAAGTCGAGTTTCCCGAGCTCCTTGGCAGTCTGGCTGCTTTCCTCCCTCTTCTTCCCCCTCCCCCTCCCCCTCCCCATATCCGTTCTGACACACCGCTATGGTGCCAGAGGGGAGCTGCGTCACTGGCGCCCTGCGCTGAGCTCCTCATGGAGCGGGCTGCCAGCTCTGTGCTCCCATGGAGCCCCCGTCCACCTGTCAGGTAGCCGTCAAACGCATGACCAGTCCACCGGCTTGTAGAAAACCTCAAGCCACAAACAAGGTTGCAATAGCATCTTCCCGAAACTCAGAATTCCAAAACCTGATTTCACTCGCCTGGAGGCCTGCTTGTAGGGTACTCACACGCTCCCCGCTGGCTTAGAATAACAGCGCCATAAATTGTGAGAGGCATCTGTTGCCTGTCTGCCACCCTAGATGGGGATGCTGCCAGCTTTGAGGAGGGCGGAGCTCGGCGCACGTCGTCCCTGGCTCTGCAGCGGTCTGGAGCCACCCCAGTTCCCTGGGGTCCTGCTGTCCGCGCACATGCCCTGATTGGGTCCCAGGATGATGGCTGTGGTCCAGAAGATGATGGCAGTGTGCCGTTTTGTCTTTTATTTCACAGGCTATCTGCCCCTGGATGTCGGCCTCTTGGTTTGTCCATGTCTGGTGTCATTCTGCCCCAGAATCCCCCCGATCCTCTTCAAAACTGTCTCCCTGCCCCCTAGTCCGTTTTTTTTGTTGTTGTTGTGAGGTGGCCACCCCGTGCACAAGCGAACAGAACACTGCCTGGCGCTTGGCCAGCCAGCCACTGTGTCCATCCGCCTTGTTCAGGGCTGCCTTCTCTGCTGCCCTGCGACGTTACCAAGCATAGCAGAGGGACGGATCTCTGCTGACAACATGTCCAGAGTCCATGAGACAAAGTCTTGCCGTCCTTGCCTCTAAGGAGCACTGGGAATGCTTCGTCCAAGACAGGATTGCTTGTCCTTTTGACAGTCCAAGGTACTTCCACCCTTCTTCACCAGCACCACAATTCAGATGCATCGGCTCATCTTCAATCTTCCATATTCACATCCATGTGTGGTGATGGAAAGCCCCTCATGGCGAGAGTCCAGTATTCTTCACTGTATCCCCACCGTGCGGCCGAGAGCCGGCCTTGTCCTGTGTCTGTCCTTGTACCTGTATCCCACCTGTTGGCTCATTGAACTGTCTTGATTACCAGGTACCACACGGAGAACAGAAATGTCACTTTGGGGGAATACAAGTTTGGACCACTCTTCATGAGGCTCTGTTATGAGCTGGATCTTGAGGAAGCCGCCCTGGAGCTCATCAGAGACCAGGTTCCTACTTACTGATTGCTCTCTTTCCGCCAGGGGTTTCCGTGGGCTGAGGAGGGGCTGGGTACTTGCGATGATGTCAGCAAAGGTATCTCCCGTACGCTCTATCACTGGGGCGTGCTTCCTGAGAAAGCCCACTGGGCTCAATGCATCGGCTCTTTCTTGCATTTAAAAAAAATTTTTATTGGCTGCTCATTCAACTCCCATCACAATCCATGCTTCCATCCTTTGTATGCAAAGCCCATTTGTACCTCTGTTGCCATCATTCTCAAAACATTCTCCTTCCACTGAAGCCCCTGGTATCAGCTCCTCATATTTCTCCTCCCTCTTTGCTTCCCCCTCCCCCATGAACCCTCCGTAATTTGTAAATTATCATTATCTTGTCATAGCCTACACTGCCCGTTTTCTCCCTTCACCCACTTCCCTGTTGTCTGTACCCCAGGGAGGAGGCCATATGTAGATCCTTGTATTTTAAAGTTCCTTTGGCGTCAGTTCCCGTGAAGGGGTGACAGTCTGGTCAGTAGACCCATAACACAGGTGACGGACTAGATGTCTCCCTGGCCAGGGTGGGGTCTGCCTTGATCCAAGGCCCTCCCTCTCCCAGGAGCTTGTCATGGTATGGTTGAAGGCTGGCTGTGTTGCCAGGTGCCTTCTCTTGCCCTTCTCCTGGATGCCTGTTTGTAATCCTGCTCGGAAGATTTAACCCTTGTGAAGTGCTTGTTAGTTTTCAAATCTGTCACTCAACGTGGTTTTCTTTTCTGAAAAACAAACACATCAGCTATGAGCAGCCTTTATTGAACAGTCTCCATGACCGTGGCCTGGAGTTTCTTCAGCACTCTGAGCGTGTTAGTCCATTCATTTGCTCCAGTAGGAAGATGGATACTCTCGGGGACCTAGGCACATGGTACACTCATCCAACGGCAGACGCATTGGCTGAACTGTTACCAGGAACCTCCTAACTGTTGTGTCTTCCTTCTGTCTTTGCTGCTGCTTTGTATAAAGTTGCGTGCACACTTTGGAGTTTTCTTGGGAGTCAGCGTGCTGGCAGTGAGTTAAGTGTGGTTTTTGTTTGTCTGTTTGGTGTGGCATATTCGAGAGGAGACATTAGCTGTGAGGGCGCTTCAAAAGGCCACAGAGAAATTCCGTGATCTTTGCATTCCAGTTTCCACGAATTTCTTGAAGCCACTTTATATGTTCATAAGCTGGAACAATTTATTCAACAACCCCAAAAGTAGAGAGTGCAGATAATTCGATTTTCTGCCTGTGGTTTTGGAAGAATGAATACCAGAGTAGTCACAAGGCGTTGGAGATAAAAGAGAACCCACATGTCCGGCTCCTTTTTCTCCCTCTTCAGCCTCCAGTGACTTCCCTCCTGTCCCTGAGTTTTGTGCTTCATCCCACAGAGATTCGGGAAGCTGGGAGAAACTCTCAGGGTGGTGGGTGCAGCTCAGTCCCAAATCCAAAGATCAGACAGAGCCAAATGTGGGTCCCGAGCTGGAATCCAATGTCCAAAAGTCACCCTGGATCGTCCTGCTTCTACCAAAGCTCAGTCAGGAACTAGAGGTCACCCCGAGTGAGGTGGAGTGTGTTAGGACTGTCCAGAGGAACCAGTGCCCATACCCCCTCCAAGGACAACAGAGGCTGCTGGCTGAGGGCGCACCCGCCGCTGAGGAACGGTCACCGATGTGTCCAAAGAAGCAAAGGGTGTGGCTGGGATCACATCTCTGCTTAAGCTCAGGCCCTAATCCCACCCTCATCCTGTCCACGAGGACCCCCGCGACACTGCCTTCCAATTGAGACAAGAGCCCAGAATTATGTCACCTACAGAGTTATGTGGCTAGGACCATATTAACTAACTATAATTCACTATTGCGTTTCTAAAAACGAATAGGCACACCTCCCCATGTTGCATTAAAAATCTGAAAGAATTTATACCAAACCACTGGGGTAGGATTAAAGAAATCCTTACTTGTTGTATTTTTGTATGGTCGGGCTATTTTATGACATGCATGTGTGAAATATAACAAAATTAACTTTTTTTTCAAGTGACATATGAAAAGTTCATGTATAAATAAGAAGTTCCTGGAATAGTTGAGTGACCTGCATTCATCAAATGGCCTTAGGCAGTGCTTCTCAACTTTCCTAATGCCGTGAGCCTTTCATACAGTTCCTCATGTTGTGGAGACCACCCCCCCCCCCCCCAACCACAAGATTATTTTCATTGCTACTTCATCACTGTCATTTTGCTACTGTTAGGAATGGGCCAGCCCCTGTGAAAGGGTCCTTCACCTCCCAAGGGGTCTCTCTCTACCCACAGGTTGAGATCCACTGGCCTAAGGCCTAATCCCCCTTCTGCTGTATTCCTCATTCAGTACCCTGTGGAACGAACTGCCCTGTCCAGCACAGGAGCCACTAGCCACGTGTGCCCATGAGCCCTTGAAATGGAGCTACGTGTGTGTGTGTAAAAAACATGAGATTCACATTCTTGTAAAAGAATGGAAAATATCTCACTAAAAAATTTTTCACAGTGATTGTGTATTGAAGCATATTTTGGGTATGGTGGGTTAAACAGCATATTATTTAAGCAATTTTTTTCTGTCCCCCCCCCCCCCCCCCTTACCATGGCTATAAAAACCATTAGCATGTGTGACTTGCCTTTGTGCCATCATGTGACCTTCCCATCGGCAGAGCTGCTCCAGGGACTTTCCATGGCACTAGCACTAGAGCTCAGATCCCTGCTGTGACACGTGGAGCTGCTCATGCTCCTCCAGCCCCCTTCCCTCTCCAGACCATCCAGGAACTGCTTGAGTTGTCTCACACGGGCCTGCCTCGGAGACCTCGCGTCTGTTACTCCCTCTGCCACGAGTGCCCATTGTGGAATCTTTCTCCCTTCTTTCACCCCGAGTTATTCGTGGCCTAGTAGTTAGGCTTTAGACAGCTAACTTCAAGATCAGCAGTTCGAAAGCCACCAGCCAGCTTTCTATTCCTGTAATGAGTCAGAGTCACAGAAACCCACAGGGATAATTCTCCTCCATTCCATGGAGCCACGCTGAGTCAGAGTGGACTCGATGGCGGTGAGTTTGGTTTTGGGTTTTCTTCTCAGCGTCTTCCGTGACCACCTTCCATCCATCTTCCGCCCCATCTTTATCCTGGGTCCTTGGTTTTCATAGCCCTCTTTGATGCCCGAAAGTATTAGTGTTCTTCTCTCGCTTGGTTGTTCACTGTCTGATGATAAATCCCGCATTCAAGGGCAGGATGTGTGTCTTGTTCATTCCTTTATTCTTTGCGCCTGCAACAGAGCCTGAAGCACAAACTCTTGCAAAAAAAAAAAAAGACCCCAAAAAAGGAAGAAACTTGAGCATGACGTTTAATGATGTATTTGATCTTTTTGCAAAAAGAGGAGCTAATTGCATGAGACTCTCCCGTCTTAGACCTGAAGTAGATTTTTTTTTGGGGGGGGGGGCATCACTGCTCTCCGGTGGTGGGAGTAGGAGGCCCAGCCCCACTGCTAGAATTGAACCTCCGTCCCGGTGGGCCGCAGTCCCGCGCACAACCACTACGCCACCGGGGCTCAGCCCTGAAGTAGATTTTTTTAAACCATTAGCAAAGTTTTACTTGCTCATTTCTTGCATTTAAAGTATAGTTCTATAATATCCTTGGCTTGGCATTCTTTGCTGTAGTCCTTCACAACTCCACTTTTGGGTTGTCCTTCTCCGACAGTTGTGTAGAGGCCTGCCCACTCTCCTAGTCTCTGGTTTTCACCACCCTATTAGAAGAATTCAGCATCACTGCATGAACCAGGCAGCAATACCACACTAACTTAACCCCCTCGCCAGGGGCTTCCACATGATACTGTGCTCCCGATGGCCAAGTCCCAGCCCCGGTCCGGCTGTGGCCCTTTTACCCCTCAGCACAGCGGAGCCACCCTTGATGAAGAGCAGCTCTGCCATGCTTCTAAAGACCAGCTTGGGCGTGTTCTGCATGCCCACTCCCAAAGGCGTGGGGCCAAATCCCCCTGAATTCTGGAGGGCAAATGAATCAAGTGTCCAGAAAACTAAACTCTGGTCAGAGGAAATGCAATATAAGTTCCACCTTCCTAGTAATAACTACTAACCAAGCTCTGTTGTTTTTTTATTCCAGCGTCTACGAGGCTTCTTTTCAGACTGCACGTCATTCAATATTTTGATGGATATGCTATTTCTTAAAGGGAAATACGAAAGTAAGTGTGGCAGTGCATCCTTGCTAGATATCTGCCCTCGTTGCTGGCATAATAAATAGTTGGAACGGGGTAGGTCGGGGGCTAGGGGGAAATCCCTACAGAAGTGACCTGGATCTGGATCTTCATGGCCAGGGGCTGGGCATGGTGCCTGCAATCCTCACAGCACCTGAAATCGGGGACACACTGCTGGGCAGGCCAGGAGCTAAATCCACCAAGCTTTATATAGGCCTGAGTGGAAGAAGGTGTTAAGCAACTGTCATGCTTTGGGCACGGTCTAAACAGTGTGTTGTGTAGCTCATCACTCACTAACTTTGACAAATAGCCTCCGTGGTGCTGAACTGAGGAGCGCTTTGGGCCGTCGGCTGTGGGTTCTCCACTCGCTCATGTGCCTGTACTGACATCGGTGGCCCACTCCGATCTTTTGGCAGGTGCATTAGAAGTACTGATCGAAATGAAAAACCAAAATGTGAGATTCAGCAAGGAGACCTACGACCTCGCTTTTGCAGTCTGCTACAAACTGGTAAGGCTCTCTTCCTTCCCTTTCAGAGCATTGTGTGCAGAAGAGGATGAGACTATTTAGAGTAGAAAGAAGATTGGGGAATTGGGCACATGGGTGCTGAGTCACAGCGATAGCATGAACTAACTTATATACTATACAGCTTTGAAGTGGTCACTTGTCTGAGGTGTTGCAGTGTGAATTCAGAGTTCAGGAAACTAGAAAGGGCCAGATCGTGACTGTATTAAGCTCTGAGTGCCACATGTATGGTCTCTGTTACATAATTTCTGTTTTTATTTATTTTTTAATTGTTTTATTGGGGGCTCATACAACTCTTCACACTGTGTATACGTTCATTGTATGCAAAGCACATTTGTACATTTGTTGCTATCATCTTTCTTAAAACTTTCTCTTTCTACTTAAGCTCCCGGTATCAGCTTCTCCTTTTCCCACTCCCTCCCTGTTCCCCCTTCCCTCATGGACTCTCGACACTTTATAAATTATTATTTTGTCATATTGTACACTGTCCAATGTCTCCCCTCGCCCACTGCCTGCCGTCTGTACTCCAGGAGGAAGCCAGATGTAGATCCCTTTAACCGGTTCCCCCTTTCTACTCCACCTTCCTTCCACCCTCCTGGCATCACCCCTCTCACCGCTGGTCCTAAAGGATCATCTGTCCTGGATTCCCTATGTCTCTGGTTCCTGTCTGTACCAGTTTATGTCCTCTAGTCTAAGGATTTGTAAGGTAGAATTCAGATCATGATGGGGGGGTGGAGGGATAAACATTTAAGAACTAGAGAAAAGTTGCATATTTCTTTGTTGCTACACTGTACCCTGACCGGCTTGTCTCCTCCTGGCAACCCTTCTGTAAGGGGATGTCCCTTTGCCTACAGATGGACTTTGGGTAAGAACCACTTATAGCCAGGGGCTCAAGGTAGACTGCGGACCCTAGTTTGCTGTTCTGTGGATGAGATGATCCTCTCCTGTCATGTCATTCTGTGAACGAGAAGACAAACAACAGCTCTTGGCTACCCGCTGTTCAGCTCTGCAATGCCAGTTTTCTGACCTGAGGTCCAAAAGTGTATCTGCATGGGATACCTTCCTGAGTGTCTTGGGAGGGGAGCTTCAGAAAGTTCATGGGGAAATGGAATTGAAAGACAATGAAATGTTACCCCAAACTTGTGAAGCCTACCTCCGCCCCCCCATCCGTAAGTGGGGAAGGGTTTAATTCTCTTAGCTAGGAAGGGCTTCAGGACTTGTCTTCCCTGTGCTGGTTCTGTGCGGTGGAAACAAGTTGCTACATGAGTTGGTCAGCCAACACAGAGTCCGTGCCAAGTCTGGTCACTGCTCTCGCCTACCAGATTCAGACTTTACTCTGAGGGCTTGAATTATGGATTATATCCGAACAGACTAAAACTTTGAACAAAACTGACAGGGGTCTCAGAAGCCGGTTGTTCCGTCTGTCCAAAGGAAGAGGATTTGGTTTTACTGTCGCTATGGTGGTGCTTTGAGTTTCACACAGGTTCCTGTAATTTTTCTTAATGGGATTCTTTTATAGCTTATGTTCAAGTGGTTACATTTTCACATATTGACTTATGGATTATTTTGTTTTGTTTTTTTTTAATTGGAAGACATTTCCTGCTGTTGTCGCACTTTACGAAATTCTTGACTATATATTCTTGACAGTCTATACACTATGTTATGATACTTAACGTAGAAACGGGGTTCCACATACAGATACCTCGACCTTTGAATTTGCAGGTGAAAACTGTCTCAGAACTGAACTCAGAAAATTGACCAGGCTTCCAAAGCAATGTTCAAGTAGATTCAGCTGTTAACACTTAGGGTAGACAGCCTGGTCTGTTTGCTCATTCACTGAGCAACTAGCTCATGACCTGATGGCCCGTCTTTGTGACAAGAGGGAAAAATCAAATCCCCAGCTCTTGTTCACATCAGTGCACATCCGTCTGGCTGTCAAGAATACCAAGGTCCCAGGCAACCTCACTGCTGCCTGGGATGGGTAAAGTGATGTGGTAACTGGGCTGCGTTGTGATTCTCAGCGGTTCGGCGCTTAGGTAATAATAGCGTCTGACACTATTGGAATGATGTTAGTTCTGTGATCTGATGTGGTCATCCTCACTTTTCACCTGATGCTGACTTTTTACATACTAACTTGGCCTTTGGAACCTCACCGTGTCCTTAAGTGGGGGAAGGGTACCTTCTCTCGACAGGGCTTAATGATAGGCTGGGGGAATGGTTACAAAGGGAAATCTGCACTATTGAGCAATGTTAATCATTTTATTAAGCTGGAAGGTCCAGGACATTCATTGAGCCATCCTCTCTCCTCATAGAATAGCCGTGAGTCTTTAAAAATCTGCACTACGTTACGAGAAGAAGCCCTCCTGAAGGGAGAAGTTCTGTCCAGGAGAGCGTCCTGCTTTGCTGTGGCCTTGGCTCTGAATCAGGTAAGGATTTGGGTGCACTTGATTCCTGGGCAGAACTTGATTCCTGTCGCCTATTCTTGACTTTAGTATTTTTCCTTCGGGCTATGTCTTGGGGCAAAAATTGCCAAGAAGATACCAATGCCGGGCTGAGCCCCCGTGGCGTAAGTGGTTGAGTACGGGACTGGGGCCCGCGGGCTTGGCGGTTCAAATCCAGTGGCGGCTCTCAGGAGCGGCACTGGGTAGCACCACAACCACCAGAGGCAGTGATTCCCCCCCCCCCCCCCCCCCAAAAAAAAAAAAAAAAAAAAAAAAAAAAAGATAGCAGTGCTTTTGAGGCTGTGGTAACCCACCTCGACACATACGCCTCCAAAGATGGCCTCCTTTCTAAATGAGGAACTAACTTGAATTTCTTTCTAGAAGGAGTTGGATAGAATTCTAAGCGGCAGTCCACGAAAAATGTGCCAAGTACCTAAAACGAAAATCAAAACAACCCGTTTCCTATGTAATGTTGTCGGCGAGCAGCGTGGTGTGAGTGCTCTCGACAGGCGGGTAGCCTCGGTCTCACCCCATTGTAGAAGTTGGGTCTATTGCGTTTCCCGCAGCTCGGCCCAAATACTTTTATTTGGAAAAAGGCATTAATGATCCTGGAGCCTGTCCCTCCCACTGGACAGACTGACTCAGTCAAGGTCCAGAGGGTCGCGCTTGCTTGCAGTCGCACTTTCGTGAAGGACAGAGTTAGAACTGCAGCCCCAGGATACCCTCTGTGAAGAGGCCCCTTCTCCAAGCAGGCTCTCTGCAAGGCCTAGGAAAATGGAAAGCGCCATCCACGCGCCATTCTCCATGTTTGGGCAGGGATTCTTCATCCTCTCTGGTTTGGATTTCTTGTTCTGTCAGCCGTGGCGCTTGCAGGTCTGGTTCTCATGCTTGACTCGTTTATTTGAGCCGATTCCAGAAGGAGAAAGAGACATGCTAACTCTTGCCTTTATCTTTGCACTCAGGCAGGTTGTTGAAGCACCTGATTCTGTGCTCCTGAGTGAAACATTTTCTGGAGCGTTCACTGATTAAATCGTAACACTGATTAAAAAAGACCCTTCATTGTCTTGGTGAACATTAGCCCTCTCGGGGCCCCGTGCGCAGGAATCTCTGGACTCCTTCCCGGGGTCCGTATGATCACACAGTCCTGTTCCCTTGATGCAGCCTCTGATGCTCCCCTGCCCTCTCTTCCAGAACCAAGTGGCTAAAGCAAAGTCCATTTTTTCTCAAATCATGAAGCCAGAGAGCATCACCTGCATCAATTTAAACGTAAGTGACTGTTTTATACATACACTTTTACAAGAGCCTCAAATAGAGCCCGAGACATCATGATCTCTCAAAAGTATATTTTATGGTTTCAACTAAGCTTTGCAATAAAAGAAAGCGGGGTGTAGACTTTGCGCAGCGACTCTCGATCTCTGCGAGTTTTCATGCAGTTTGAATGCGTCATGGTGTGTCGCGCTGTTCTCGGTAAGCATTACGCTGTAAGTGCTATGAGTTGAAGCTGCTCAGCCAGAGCTCGCAGGACTTCAACCCTGGTGGAAAGGCGGCCAGGTTCAGCTCTCAGGCATGGTTAAGTCAGCCTTTAAATCGAGCTCAGGGTGCTACAGAAGCAGAGACAAGGAAGGGAATGGAGGTGGACTCTCTCATCTCCTCACTGGGCCTTGAGAGGAGCGGAGTTAAGCATGAGGCACGAGGCAGAAAGGTCAGGGGTTCAAACCCACCAGCGGCTCAGCAGGAGAAGGACGGGATGCCGGCCCCCATCGTGATCCCGTCTCGGGAATCCTGTGGAAGACTGTTTTGCATCACAGTCGACTCAGGGACTATGGTGGAACCCAAGTCATTGTGTAGGATGAGTTAATTCCACTCGGTGCCTGGCACTAGGTAAGTGCCCAGAAAGCGTTAGCTCTATTTTCTTTCCTCGTCTGTTCCCAGGGCCTATCCGCGCCATTGACTGAGCACTCACCTGAGCCACAGGTAGCTTTTGTCGGCCTTGTTTGGGTCAGCACGGGGAGGGGCTGTGTGTGCATGTGCTGCACTCGTACAGATAAGACCTGCCAGCTTTAATCCCTAAAAGTAACCATGAAGGAGAGCAAAGCAAAAACTTCCACACGGTCACAGGATTCACTCCCAATAATAAAGTTCAATGCATCCGCTCAAGAACTAAAAGTTCAAGTCACCTCCACCTTCTTGGACCAAGGAGGAGAAGGCTCTCTGTCCATGAAAGAGCCCCCCACGCAGCCACCCACACTCCGGCTCCACTTAGGTGCCGAGCCCGGCGAGCAGCAGAAGGAAAGCTCCACCTCTCAGACGTGGGGTCTCCCGAGACAGACCAGGAGCCCAGCTCAAGACCAGGCTTCCACGCAGATGTCTCATTGGCTATGACCTGATTGACAGCACAGAGTCCACCCCTTCACTCATAATTAATCATGGACAACATCTTATTTAACTGCCACATGGGAGCAGAACGCCCCATTTTCCTTCCATGGAGTGGCTCTTCCTGTCAAACCTCTGACCCTTCACATCGCAGCCCAGCTCGTAACCACTAGGGCCCCAGGGCTCCTTGAAAAGGAACAAGAACACTTGAAAGATAATGACTGTGCAGTGCTGTCCTCAATTGTCCCCCGACGAGCACCCAGAGGACAACCAGGGGGAAAAGTGTAGCGCTCGGGATTTTTCTTTAAGAGAAGGGCTAGATGCACCATTAAAGGAAACTTTGAAGAACAAAGTTAGGCAGAATGTCTGATATCTGAGTACTTTATATATTTGACCTAACATTTACTTTTCAGAATGCTTCTGGAGCTGAGGAGCCAGTGGAGCGCAAAAGCTGGAAGCAGGGGCAGCAGAAACAGCAGAGAGCATCGGGCAGGAAAAATATTAAACTGTGTTACATGCTCACACTAAAAGATGTCCCCAAGAGGTCTTGCCGTTTACAAAGGGTCTGAGCCTAGATGGAAATGAGTGTCCGAGTGGTCCGTTCCGGCCCCATCTGTGGGGTGCTTGACCTGGACCTGAGAAGAGCCTCCAGGAAGATGGGCAGGAATGAGTGCAGAGGGAACTCAGGGGGAAGCAGGGGAAGAGTCCGGAAGGGACAGGAAAGGATTTCCCCAGTGTTTGGAAATACTGCAGGACCAACACATAGAGAAGCCCACCCATCACAGCCTGCTTTAGAAAGCTATGGTCAGAGATCTGGGGCACCTGGGAGCAGGCAGCCCAATGCGTTTTGACAGAAAAAGGTCAGAGCAGGCTCACTCAGGTCTGCAAGGCCAAGTCTGGCAAAGGCCCAGAGTCCAGAAGTTCGGATCATTTGTACCAATGAAGCTGGTCAGCTGAAGTGAATTGGGAGCTGGTTACACAGCAGACACTTTCTGGCTATCGTCTTCATCTCTGCTTCCTGTTACATGTGGACTGCTCTGGGTATTTGAAGGGACTTCAAGAAGCACATGGACAAATTCCGTGATCTTTTCATTCCACTCCCCCACAAACACTCTGAAGCGCTCTCATGTAAGTGCTTCAGAGAGAGAGAGAGAGAGACAGACACACACACACAGTCAGACTGGGCTGAAGTAGCATCATTACTATAAGCAAGAGCTGGTTCTGCCACTGAAACTCAGGTTAGCCGTGTGGCCCATTGCACCAGGCAGGGCGTGGTGAGAAAGGCACTGTATGGATCGCTAGACTGGACATGAGGTCGGGAGGAGGGATCAGTGGGGATTGTTGGGGGGGAACTGAGAAGTAGATTGGCAAGATGTTAAATAGTTCACCACGGCACCAGACTGTTTCTGCTGTATCAACCTGTCAGATCACTGAGTTTATTTCTCCCGGTTCTCACTGTGGAAAACGACGCTTCGCAGGGGAGGTGGCGGCCCCTGTTACCTCAGCTCATTAAACAGAGCATCAGGCTGTTAACACAAACAAATCTGTTTGCCTCCAAAGCCCAGGGTTTCGCCACCTCCTCCGGGGTGCTGCCAGACTGCCAAGGGCGGTGCCTCTTCTCCCGGGACCAGGACCCACTGCCCTTCCTCAATAATGAGAAGAATGCAGGCCTGGAGGTCAGGAAAGGTGGTCTGCCCTTGACGCCTTGCTTCTGCCACCTTCGACTGTTACTGCTCTCTTCTTCACACCAGCCATCTCATGCTGCTCTCTGGGCAGAGAGAAAACCACCTGCCGAGAGTGAGGGGCTCCATCTGCCAGGGGAGGGGGCCGAGGGACCTGGCAGGAGGGACAGCTCCTGTTACCTGAGGGTTGGCAAGGAAAGTTGGACAACCCGTCAGGTGTGGGGCCAGGACCATGGCGAGGGGTGTGCGTGTGTGTGTGTGTGTGTGTTCCCCTGCACTCATCTCGAAGCTGAATCAGCCTCTGCTTGCAGTCACAGAATCACGCACTGTCAGGAAACTGAAAAATTGTTTTGTTGTTTAAAACTTCTCACTCAAGGAGTTTCTTCAGTTGCCTGAATCTAAATTGGCCTGATTTCATTGTCACTCTCCTTCCCTTTCCTGCGGGATGACGACCTTTCTGCTGTGCTCTGCCTTGAGATCAGTTGTTCACAGGGACGACTTCACGGAACCCAACTTCTCAAAACTTCCCCTTCCCCAGGAACTCAGTTTCGCCAACCCTCTGTTTGCAATCCATGACGTAAAAGCCCTGCTTCCGCTCCCCTTTGGTGGGTCGGAGGCCTCCGGTGGAGGCAGGCCCTTCACCACAAGCATTCTCCCCTTCACCCTTCTCCAGTCAGAGCCTCATCCAGGCGCACGCTTTGCCATGTACTTGCAGGTAGTGAACCTCTCGCCCGAAATCCTTCCCGAGTCAGATGTAGTCCGTGGAGACTGGGGCAAAGTTGGGGGCATATTAGGTAGAGGTGAAATCTTCCAGGAGCTCACCACTGATAGTAGTTTCTAGATTGGGGCTCTTGCAGCGTGTTGCTTATAAATTGCTAGGGGTCTCCTATCCCCCTTCTCGTTCATTACAGATGGAGGACGGAGGGCCACCTAGGTGCTGGCCACTGGAGACCCAGCAGCCCGCAGGGCTGACTTGTTCTTGTGTCCTTGCATGGTGAGATCACTGCCCAGCCAAATTCAGGTTGTTAGTACCTCCTGGTGGTAATTTCAATCTGGAAACCAAATTAAAGACACTGACTAGTTTTCGTTTGTTTGTTTTTTAATATTAATTGGTATGATGCAATATGGTATATTTCCATAGATTAAAAATGAGTTTTTGTTTTTCTAAAATGCCTTGATGCTGTGAGAAGATGCTCATTGTAAAATAGTTGATTCAAAAGACCAAATTTGGGGGACGGGGAGATATTTTTAATGATTTATCAAATTGTTAGCAGTGATTGGTGAATTCTTTTTTCAGTCATTCAAACTTTTTGTACTTGTCAAATTTTGATGATATTGATAATCAGGAGGGAAATATGCTGGGGTTGTGTGTGTGTGTGTGTTGTTTTGTTAATTGGGCCAATTTGATAAAAAGTCCTTAGGGGTGTACGCAAAAGCAAAGTACAAATGAGAAGGTGTCAGATTTTAACCTAGCTACATCTGCATTATTCTGCTCCCCAGGGCACTCTCCCTGATGGGAAGGCTACTCAGCCCTGGTCAGTGGTCAGGTGGAATTCACTGGAGGGAATTCAGGAGACCTACTCATCCAAGCGGGGACTCTGGAAATGGATCTTGGGCTTCCACTGTCATCCATAGCCTTTTGAGCACTGGGGTTGCTCAGAATTTAAACTCCAGTACCATGTCCTCCTCCGCTCTTGAAGCTTATTAATTCCAGTCCATGGATCCCACAGGCTAGTGTGGTTCTACAGTGTGGAAAATAGTTAGCATGTGTGCCAATTTGATGGAGAGTGCTTCATGATGTCATTCAGAAGCAAAGCTCAGTATCCAGATTTGAAGGTTTCTGAATGTGTGTAGCACACATAGAAGCGTCTCATGAAGATTTCAGCCAGCTCAGATGTTAGGGCACAAACTTGTGGTCATTGGTGTTAGGTGCGGTTGCGCCCCGGCGACTCCTCGTGATCTGTGTACAGCAAGATGAAACAACTCGCAGTGAGCGACCGACCCTGCGAACCACAGAGCGAAACCCTGCCTGGCCGTGCGGCCACCTCACGATGGCTGCCTGAGCTGCCTCTGTGTCGGTCCATGTCGCCCAGGGCTGCCCCCCTTGTGCTGCCGATCTGCTTGACCTACTTGTCATTCCCTACTTCCCCCACCCCCTCCAATTTTAAAGGTACCCTTTGCCCCATTAAATTAAAAAAAAAAACAACTCCCTGATGCCATCGAGTTGATCCCAAGTCAGAGCAACCCCTTCGGGCAGAGGGAAGCACACACCCTGCGGGTTTAAGAAAGCCTCATCTTCCCCATCACATGCGATTGTCTGATTGCCATGTCCTCCACATGGAAAGAAGATGAATGCTTACTGGGTACAGTCTATTGTTACTATTTCCTTTAATTATTCCTAAACTACACAATGACCTCAACATACAGGTTCCCTTGAAAATCGGAGATTCGGTCCCTGGAGCTGACAGTCCCTCGGTCGGAAGTTGCCGTGCCAGGATGCTGACCCCCACCTGCCAGACCCTAACGTCCGTGTGCGTGCTTTCTGGCCCGGGCTGCGTCTCATTTCATGGGCGTGTTCAAGTTAGAAAACAGGCATCGGCCGGTGGGATGCTTGCTGTGTCCTTGCGCAAAGGAGCCCTCGCCGTGTGGTGGCTTACGTGGTGGGTCAGCAGTCCAAAAGCATCAGCCACTCGGAGGGAGCACGATGCGGCCCCACCCCAGGTGAAGAGTTTCTGTCTCCGAAGCCCACAGAGGCCAGTCCGCTCTCAACTGCGGAGAGGCCTCAATGGGAGTGAACTGGTTTTGTGGGGTGCAAGGCCAGGAGTTAGGAAAGCAAAGCAGGGTAGGTGCCTGTGAAATACAAGCTTCCCCAACAGGGGCCTTTCTCAGCGTTGAACGTACTGTTTGATTTGTGCGATGGGCTGCAAAAAAAATGTGTAAAAAAAGTAATGAAAAGATAATGGAATTTTTCCACAAACATACGAGAGCACCTTTGTATGTGATTGTTTCATCTTTTTATTCAGATTATTATCCATCTCCATTCAAACATGTTGGAAACCCTGATGATGATACTCACGGATGCTGCAGAAGGGAACTTATCCAGCTTTGTGAAAAAACATGAGTTCTTGGAAGAAGTGGTGAGTAATTACTGCAGAAATCACCTGACCTCCCTACATATAGAAGAATATGAGACACAGAATCCACGAAAGAAGGCATGTGTCTGAAGTATTCAATGCTGAACTGGTAGTATTAAGAAAAATCCAAAATATAATTGCCCTGTGATTCCATTTTTCATATTTTAGATTGGCAAACATCTGAGAGTTTTACAACATCGTCTCTTGGCAGGGCTCTCAGGAGAGATATTGACAATATCAGTACAGATGATTTTGCCCATTGGCTTAACCACCCCATTTCTCAGAATGTATTTCACAATGCAATAGCAAACTTTAGGATCAGATTGTACAAGGATATGTTGCAGCCCGGTTGGCAATAGCAAAAGATGGGAATCAACCGAGATTTCTCTCCATAGAGAACTAGTTAAAAAGATCTGGACTATATCCTCATGAAAGCCTGCTAGCCCAGTGCTGCTGAGTGATCCTGACCCATCGTAACTACTGCGTGGGGTTTCTGAGGCAAAAGATCCTTGTGGGAGCAGCCTCATCTGTCTCTGTGGAGCCTTGCTGCTCAGGGACACGCCCATTGGCCTTGGGATTAGGCAGCCACTTCACCCCCCATTGCTCCAGGGCGCTTAGAGGGCTGCTACATAGCTGTAAAAAGAAATGAGAAATACCTACATATAATGCCAGAGGTCACTCTATATAAGTGGATTATTATATTACGTTGTTGCGTGAAGTGAGCAAGATGCAAAATCTTGTGTATGGAGGGATATAGTATGCATACACACCCACACAAATACACACACACAGGCACCATATATATTTTAACAAATTGATAAAAATACTTAAAACAATTACATAGGAGAAAGTGAAGGGTGAAGGATAGAAACTTTCTATGAATATACCTTGTAGAGACTTTGATAATTATTGGTGATTGGAATGTGAAAGATAGAAACAGAAGGATCATAGCTGGAAAATAAGGCCTTGGGGGCAGAATTGCTGACAGAAATTGACAAGACCAGTGGTTTGTTCATTGCAGGAACCTTGTTATAACCCACAGAATGATAACTGTACACTCATTGCCTAGTATACACCAGAGTCAAATGTCCTATATCTGAAAAGAGACAATGGAAGGTTTCAATATCGTCATTCAGACTAAGATCACGAGCTGATTGCAAAGCAGGCCCTCTATCGCTCCTTTCTTCCGTGTTTCTAACTAAACTCATGAGGCGCTATGCTTGTGCCCCATAGCAGCGCTCTGTAAAACCGATGAGACAGCCCCGCCCAGCATCAGCCTTGCTCTGGTTATGCTGGAGCCGGGCGTGCAGCCACTTGTGGCGGCCTGCCTCTTTCTTTGTTGCTGGCCCATCGCTGAGCCCAGCATGATGTCTTCATCCAGGGACTGGCCTCTCCAAAGGCTCACCATCCTGCTTTCTAAGGAATATCCTGTCAGTATTTCCGCCAAGTCTGGCCATGCACAGCACCTTCAGCATTCTTCCCCAGCACCGTCATTCAAAGGCACCAGTTCTTCTGGAGTCCTGCTTATTTACTGTTCCATGCCTACATGGTGATTGAAAATGCCATGGCCAAAAACAAAAACAAACAAAAACAAAACAACCATGAATTGGGTCCGGTACACCTCAGCAATGTGGTATCTGAGGTTCTGTGCAACAGATGTGCCTAAAGTGACACGTATGCTGATTTCTTAGCCCCTGCCTCCATGAGCATTGATTGTATTCCCAAGCAAAATGAAACCCATGATAACATTAATCTTTTCTCTGTTTATCATATTTCCAGTTGTGAGGATTTGTTCTTCTTGACCTTGAGCCCTAACCCACCCTGAAGATGGTGGTGCCTGAGTTTCAGTAATAAGTGCTTTCAGTACTCCTGCCTTTCAGCAAGCTAGCGTACACCCTCTGCATAGCTCAGATTGTTAATGAGCCTTCCACCAATCCTGAAGTTCTGTTCTGCATGTAGATGACATGTTCAGCATACAGATTGAATAAGGGTGGTGAAAGTATACAACCCTGACCGCACCTTTCTTTATTTTAGACCATGCAGTATTCCCCTGTACTGTTGGCACAACTGTACAAGTATGAGCTTAAAATGTAGAATGGTTCTACTGGTTTCCTGTAATATTTATTTCTTTCCTTGAATATTTCTATGGTGATGTAAGGGCCTTGGTTGCACTCTGGGATACATGTAAGGTCAGTGGTTCAAGCCCACCGGCTGTTCCTTAGGAGGAAGCTGAGGCTCTCTGTTTTTGTAAAGACTTACAGCCTGGGTGAACCTATCGACAAGATGGCTGTGAGTCAGAATCCACTTGCTGGCCATGGGTTTGCAGGAGAACTTTTCCCCTTTCATTGTATTTTTTTTTTTTTCTGAAGGGGAAGAGAGATGAAACACAAAGCATTCGAGTACAGTCAGAAAAAAATAGGATGAAAGGGGGAAAGAATGGAAAACCCAGCAGTCTGGAGGAGTGGCTCCTGCAGGGCAAGCTTCTTGCCTGTGTCGCTCCGAGGCCAGGCCGGAGTGGCTGTACAGGTGGCTGGGTGCCTGAGGACCGGGAGCTGGAGTGGACCCGAAGCTCAAAACGACAAATAAATCCTCCCGTCCTAAAGAACAGCAGCAACCACAAAACCCGAGCTGAGCTTTCAGACCAGATCAGTGAGCCACGTTTCAGTGGCTGGCTGCCACTCTGGTCACAGGCAAGGCCGGCTTTCTGGCCCAAGTGCCACAGCCGCACCTCCCAAGGTTTGGCGCAGAGGCCTTCTTTGAAAAGGGTGTGCAGGCAGCAAATGGGACTGTGATACGTTTAGGAAATAAACAGTGACCACCATAGAGTGAGTTAGGGACCTCGATCCGTCCTAGCTTCGTCTCATCGAGACACATGGTTACGTCGGAGTCTTTCACAGGATTGAACGAAGCAAAAAGCGGACGCGTGGGAGAAAGTGGTTTCACAATCTGGTTCCCAGTTCACCCAGGAAACGAACATGACTTGCGTGCTCGTGATTCTAATATTTACACCCTGGTACCTAGCGCTCTCTCCCATGCCCCAGCCTTGTGGATCCCACAGTCTTCCCGATGTGTCCATGGCGACATTTCTCGCGCTTCTCAGGCATGTCCCAAACAGCACTCCTGGTTTTCCCCTCCACACCTGGTCCTCCCTGTCTTCCCCTTGTCCAGAAAGCACCCCTCGCCCTGTCACCAAGGTGATGTTATTTGGGGCTTTCAGGTTGGAGCCTATTCTTAGCCATCGTGTGTACAACAAACCATGCCCGGTCCTGGGCCATCCTTACTTTTGTTCTTAGGTTTGAACCCATCATGCAGCCACAGTGTCCATCCGTCTTAGTGAAGGACCCCCTCTTTTTTTATTGCTTCCGCTAATTCACCAAGCCTGATGTCCTTCTCCTGGACAGGTCTCTCCTGGCAACATGTCCAAAGCTGTGAGGCAAAGTCTCACTCTCCTTATGTCTAAGGGACGTTCTGACCGCGTTTCTTCCAAGACAGATTTTGTTCTTTGGCTCTTGGTGGTGCTTTCCATTCTTCGCCACCACCATCGTCCAAATGCACTGCCTGTTCTTTGGGCTTCCCTACTCAGTGTGCCACGTGTCCTAACACACTAAAGCCCAAGCTGGGGGAGGCCATCTGTGGCTCCTTCCTTCACCTCACCTCCTGAACAAGAAGTCCTGTCACTCCAGCCCCCGAGACCTCACAGAGCTCCACCACTCCTGTGAGCCCGAGAGCAACAGCCCCTCACATCTGAGCTGCCGTGGGGTCTCCTGACTGACTCACCCCCACAGTTTTCCAAATCCATTCCCCCACAGCTTTATTCAGTGAAATCAGATCCTGTCCCCATTCAAACTCCCCTAGAGGCTTCTAGAATAAATACCAAATACCTGACCCTGACCAAACTGGATTCCATTGCTATTTTTGACCCCCTTTCATTGTTGACAATGATAGGCATGCTTTCTAAGTGCTGGCGTGGGATGCACGTCGCTTGCCGGATTCTTCTGTGGTGCACCTTGTACGTTTTTCTATCTCGTATGTCTGTACACCTCTGGCTTCTGGAGGAGGAGGAAGAGGGCGGAAGCAGAAGGCACCACGGCCATACCATGACCTGCTCTTCTTGCTCATTTCCAGCTGGACTCTGTGAGGGAAAAAGTGCAGGATGTCCCCAGCCTTCGCGCCAGGTTCCATGAGATCTACGGGAAGCTGCACATCGCGGGCCAGGTCTCGGGGCACACGCTGGACGCTCTGCTGTGCCACACCCCCAGGGACCGGCCCTCGCCTGGGGAGCTGCTGAACAGGCGGCGGCTCAGCCAGCGGGAGCGGACTTACCAGCCCCTCAGCCAGTCCCTGCTGGTGGAGTAGCGTGAGGCAGTCTGAGGTGGAGCTGCCCTGCTTCTGGCGAATCACTGACTTCCGCGGGAACTGCCTGGGTCCTTGGGTCTCCTCCGGGCGCTGACACGCATAGTAAGTGCTGGGCTGCCCCTGGGAGGAGGCCGCGAGGGTGCCCTTGTGAACAGTCTGGAGACAAGCAGAGAAGGCGGCTCCCAAAGAAGCAGGGCCTCGCCTGGGAAAATGCTGGAAGGAATGTGAACGAGTCTCCAGTGCCAGAGAGAGCCACCACCCGCACTGTCAGAAAGGAATTTCCCATCTGGCCCTGAGTGGCCATCCCCAAAGGATAGATTTCGCAAGGGAGCTTTCCCTTGTAAAGGAGCCCTGGTGGCATAGTGGTTATGCGCTGGGCTGCTAACCGCAAGATCAGCAGTTCAAAACCACCAGCCACGCTCCCTTTCTTCTCCCATAAAGCATGCAGGGCAGGCAGTTCTACCCTGCCCTTTAGGGCTGCCATGAGTTGGCATCAACCGGCTGGAAGGGGGTATGTTTTTTGGGTACCTCTTTTGCAAATTATGCCTTTGGCAAACCCAGGAGTTCTGAAGCTGGCCTCTTCCACCATGTGGGGAAACAGCCTGCCATTTCCTCATGGTGTCTCCTGCATCTCTCGGTGACCGTGCCAGGTGTGTGTCATTCCACGCTGCTCCCCTGCAAGCTAACAGTGCCCGTGTGGCTCTGCGAGGAGTGCTGGTGGCGTGATGGACCTGCTAACCTCCAGCTCGTCAGTGGGAACCCCCCTGGCCCCCCACTCCACGAGAGAAGGATGAGGCTTTCTGCTCCTGTGAAGATTTACAGCCCCAGAAAACTCAGAGTTCTGGCTTTTTCTACAGGGGGGTTAGGAATCAGAATCTACTCAAAGAGGAGTAGGCGTGGGCATCTGGATATTGATTTAAATGTTTCTTCAAGTTTGGTCATGTCAAATTTTCTCAAAAAAATAAAAAAATAAGAGCCTTCTGGGATGGCGTTTGTTTTATCTTCACAGCAACACAAGCAAAACCAGAGCTTCACGTTCAGACCTGAGAAATGAGCCCGATTTGAAAGCTGACCGTGTTAGCCGCAGGTTGAGCTTGGGGTTTGCAAAGTCTTTCACTGCCAGTTAAGGCATGGGATGCTTCTGCACCGCCCAGTTTACTGTGGGGCTCAGACATGCGTGAGTCCTTCAAGCAGCACAAAGCCCGCGCCTGATGGTGCAGATTCGTCCCTTGATGCCCTGAAGGCCAGCACCGGGGAGTCTCACCCTCTCCGGCCACGTGGGCTGACGAGACCTACACAGTGACCCCACCGCAGGTGTGCGTGTGTGTCTGGAAGCCTCTGCCGCTGTCTGCGCTCCCCCTTAAGTGCTGCTTCAACGGCCCAAGCAGTTACATTGACTTTGTGGTTGAGGGGCTCGGGAACCTTGGGGTTGGGGACATGTTCCGAGTCTCCTGGTTTCGCCCCCTTGTCCCCTGTCCGAGATGGTGTAATGGAGCTGAGGGGGAGTTGAGATTTAACACTCAGATGATTTGCCCCTCCCACTACACCACATAACCACATGGGGGAAGAGGGGGGCCTCTCTTCAGGGATGCTAAACTAAGGACATTTATGAGGGGGAGGCTAAAGAGTGAGGGTATGAATTGAATTTTAGATTTCGTCCATCTGTTCTTCACCCCCACCTCAAATGTGCCGTAAACGCTAAGACCCTAAGGTACTGCTGTAGTTTGGGATTCTGACTACCCTTGTGATGCTAAGGTCATCTGAGTGCAGGGTGGGAAACAAGGAGACTGGGCACAGAAAACCCAAACCAAACGCTGCCATGGAGGCCGCACTGGCTTGGTGCGCCATCGAGGTAGATAGAACTGTCTCCGTGGGGGTTCCCAGATGGACGGTTGACAGGAATAGAAGAGTTGACAGTCCTAGAGGAGCCACTGGTGGTTTCGAATTGCTGACCTTGCCGATCAAAGCCCAGCATAGTCACCAGGCCGCCGAGGGCTCCTCATGGGCACAGAGAAGGAAGCTGCAGTGGAGCCAAAGAGAGGGACCCCTCGAAGCTCACCGAGGAGCGGAGGAACGAACCACAGCGATGCAGCCAGCACCCCCAGAGGGACGAGCCTCCCCTCGACTTGAAGCTTCCTCAGCTGCACAAGTGCTTGCCTGGCTGTTGAGCCGCTCCCTGGTGGCTCTGCAGCCGTAGGGGAGAAGTGAGGTTGCAGCGTTTCAGAGTTGCCGAGCTGAGAGGCCAGGGCACTGCCTGGCGTTTGCCTCCACGTGCTGGGCTGCTCGGGGCAGGGGGAGGAGTAGCCAGCTCCCTCACAGGGTTGGTGCGAGGATGAGCTAAGTGTCAAGCACCCAGAACAGTGCCTGACACAGAACGTTAAGTGTGACATGCGCTCTGGCTGTTGTCACCCTTGCCGTCGATAACATTCCGCATGTTTGTACTTGTTAGAGGAGTTATTTAAAGCAACGAGTCCTTCCGCTCAGAAAGAAGCCAGAGAAAGTCTTTTGCCCAGGCTCAGCCTTGTGTCACAGCTGAGACAACTTGTCATCTGACAAGGCTTTCTGGACCCAGCTGTCGCACAAGTTCAAGTCGGATGAGCTACCCGTGTGCCCCAGGCCCTCACCGGGGCCCCCTCCCGCTCCTGTCATTGCCCATCCTCTGTTCTCAAGATTCCAGGAGTCAGGTCTTTGTGGTCCTCCACAGCCTGCCCAGCATGGAGCACAGCAGAGGGGGGCTCACTGGCTTAGTTCCTGCTGTGTGATTCAGTGATGGGGTGGTTACCACAACCCCCGGGGGCAGACCTGTACCTCTCCAGTACTGCTCACTCACCCCGTGCTTTAGACTCACTCCAAGTGCAGGCTCCACTTGCAGTGGTTCTCAACCTTTCTGATACTCTGACCTTTTAATACAGTTCCTCATGTGGTGGTGACCCCTCCCAACCATAGAATTATTTTCTGTTACTACTTCATAACTGGCATTTGGCTACTGTTATGAACAGGGCGGACTCTGTGAAAGGGCCTCGACCCACAGGTAGAGAACCGCTGGATGAGAGGTCGCCTTGCAGGGAGACCAGGCTTCTTGGCTGCCTGCGAGTCATGCCCTACAGCAGAAACATGCCAAAGCTGACTGCTGTGGGACAGGAGAGGGCGTCTGCATGTCGTCAGGTGATGGGTGGAGGGAGGCCAGGACCTCAGAGTCATCCAGGTGGTATGAAAGGCAGCTTGCCTGCGAGGCGCCTCTCCAGAGCAGCTGTTAGTTGCATCTCACCAATTCTGACGCAGGGCAACTCCTGGTGTGCAGAGGAGAACAACTCCGTACAGGTTCCAGGCTGTCTGTCACCTTTTGGAAACAGATTGCCACACCTTTTTCGCAAGGCCCACCTTTTGACTAGTAGTCGAGCACTTAACCATTTGCAGCGTCAGGGTGCTTAAATCCCTCCTCTTCCCTGATTCCTTTTTCCTGCTTCAAGCCAAGCTCAGCTGCCCGGCCCAAAGAGCCCAGCCTCTGTGTTAGCCTGAGTGGTCCCAGGACAAAGCCTGTGACATGTCTATACGTGTCAGGGAGAATGTTACGGAAGCGGCTCACCCCAGTCTAACTCAAGTCTCTGGGTCAGATGTTAACCGGAGACTCTCAGACTCATGCAGCTGCCAGGGGATGAAGTCAGAAACCAAGAGACCACAGGTGGGTAGATGCAGGTCATGTGGGGGTGGTGTGTGTCTGTGTGTGTGTGTGGGGGGGTGGGGGTGGGATTAAGGCAGCGAGTTAGGTAACAGGACTACCAGGGCGACTACAGGCTTCTGCATGTAATGGCAAGTGGATGCAGATGCGTGTGTGTGTGTGTGTGTGTGTGTGTGTGTGTGTGTGTAAGGTTGGCTGGAGCAGAGCACCACAGCTCCCAACATCGGCAGGCTGCATAGGCTGCCAACCCCAGAGCCAGACCCACAATCCAGACAAGCAGGATGGCCAAAGGGGACAAGAAAGAGCACAGTCCTCCATGGAAGCCCTCTCGAGAGAGGCCACCCCACCCCACCCAGGACACCTCCTACAGCCCTGGAGCATGTCAAATTGATGTTAACTCTAACCTTCACAGCATTGCCTTGTCTTTTAACCCTCCAAGTCTCCCTGCCCCACCCCACAACCAGATCATCCTGTGGGATTTATTACCCTATTTCACTGACAAAGTTACTTGTCCTGGGATACTCGAGGGAATTGGGAGAACACAGTGGTTGTACAGGGCCAATCAATGACCGAGCCCATGGTTTGAGCTCCTTGACCAGACTGCTTGCCCAAATGCCTGCTGGTGGTGATGGGGTGGTAGTGGTGGTGCTGGTGTGTCTGTGATGTCTGCACGTATGTGTATACTAATCCTTGGCCAACCTTTTGCTTTGCACTTTCACTTGTAGGCAGCAGGGGGCACCTCGAGACACTTTTTAAAAGGTGCTGGATTTTCAAAAACATCTTGTATTTTTTAAAATTCAGAGAAAACAGGTTCACATTGTGGACTAGAGAGGAAATATAGTCGCTTTCTGTAGACTTCTGGGAGACAAAGAATATCATTGTCACCTAGATTTAGAAAGGATCTGGTGTTGAAAGGATATTTTTAGATAAAAGAACATGGTGAGAATGTGCTGGAAAAATAGTACCCATGCGGGGGTGCGGGGTGGGGGAGAGGATGAATGTGTGTGCGTGCGTGCACATGTGTGCTACATGCTTCATGGGAGCAGAAGCAGCACAGATCTGTTTGAAAGAAAAGGACAGTTACTGGTCCCATTTGAGAAAGGCCTCGCTCCCAAGCCAAGACGAGAAACAAACCACAAGTCCTTTTTTTTTTTTGTAAATGAAAAATCTTACTTGCGTACAAGGGAAATGAGAATAAATTAGACGATTAATTAATTGGTTTTCTCTGCACCCTACTTGAATTCACCAAATGATAGTCAATCTGGCTATCTTTAGAAATGTGCCTAACCCTTGGAACTAGTCTTGAGTGAAAGAGATGGCACCATTTCTACATATTCAACATTACCCATTTCTAGGCCTAAACTAAAGAGGAAGTCATGAAACATGGACATCCATTGACACTTCCCAGAGCTATAGATATAAGGAGAGCCTGGGAGTCTAGTGAGCGCCCCCTCCCCTCTCCCCCCTCCCCCCTTTCCCCCCTCCCCTACCTCAAGGCCCCAAGGAAGAAGGAAGAGAAAAATGGCAGCCATCCTTGCTAGTAGAGATGGCTTGTTCATGAGCATACAGGAGACAACTGTGGGGACCTGGAGGAGACGCCAGGTGGGGCTGAAGATCTGGTCCTAACTGGTGGAGCTCAGAGCAGAATTCCTCTAAACGGGGCCCCTTGAGTCTGTGTGAATTGCGCACACCAGGTCAAGACTAAATGTATTTGGACAGAGATGGGGGGCAAGGGGGGCCCCCAAATTTAGATGCTGCTCTGTACATCTCTCCTAAGATCTAGCTCACAAGATAAAAAAGAAACAAACGCCAACGCCAACAAACAGAACACTCGGTTGTTGGGCATAGGTCAGTTCTTCTGTGAGTTGGATGTGGAGTCACTAGAACCAAGCCTCTCCCTCTGTCACTAAGATGTCAGAGGTGGTAGGTGGGGCCTTAGGATGGCGGTGTCTGCTGGATTGTGTGGGAAGGGGTGCCCTCACTCAGGCACAGTGCCTGCTTTCCAAATAAAACCTCAACAGCGAGCGTGATGCTCACTGTTGCACCATCTGCCCTGACAGAGTGGATTATCGAGCAGTTAGCCAGGGAACCAACTGTAACGCACGGCGGCTCTGAGCCCTCCCACAGCCTTTGTTACGTTAGCCAAAGTGGGCCAGTGTTTGGACCTAAATGTAGTATTCTTTCATGAATATGAATGATTCGGATCTATTTCAGAAGTCAACTCTTCTCCAGACTGTCTACACTCCATATTTTACCTGGCCAGGATAGAATTGCTTCAAAGAACAACACTCACTGTCATCAAGTCAACCATCAAGTGCCAAGTCATGGCACTCTGTAGGACAGGATCGAGGTGTCCATTTTTGCTCATAAACGATCCATTTGAACTGGTGACATCTGCCGGTGTACAACACACCTGCCTTGGCTAGATGCTACGAAGATGACCGGCCCACCATGGCTATCCCGCCATGGTCAATTTCTGGACTCCGTTTTAGAGAATCTGAGAAATAAAGTCCCCATGTCCTGGAATTGATTGAGGCCTTAGCAGTCAAACTGGGCTGCGGCGAGCTGCACACAATCAGCCCTCTGGGCACATTTCCATAAAATAATGTCTGCTTTCAATAAAAGAATGTTTTTCCTCCCTAAGTCCTACTTCCTCTTTCTCGTGTCTCTGTTCTTCTATTTTGTGTCTTCCCCATCGTTTTGTTAATGTGTCTCACTTTGAAAAAGCACCGTAGGTCCCCTTTTGAGGCGCCTTGGTGACGGAGTTCGGCTTCCTGTGCCCGTGCTCTCTCACTCACTGACTCAGAGTGGAGACGAATTTACTGGAACACAGAGAAGCCAGGTTGACTTCTAGTCCCATTTCCTTCTAGCCCCGAACTCTGGGTTTGTTTTTATTTCATGGGAGAAGATCTAAGCTGGCCAGGTTGAGAAAAGCAAGCAACAAAGTAGCCGTCTTGATCACCAGCTACTCTAGGACTCTGCCCCGTAGGAGACTAAGCAGGCCCAGGGGAGTGGCGTTACTTGTTCCCTGGCGAACCTCCCAGGCCCCGCGTCTTGTGCCGCCTTGGAAGTAAGTGAAGGTCCTCCACCATGGAGGCTCGCCAACCAAGACCCTCTTTGCGACCCAAGGTACCTGGCACCTTTCCCAATTTATTCAACAGGAACTGTTTAGGAAGTACCATTTTCTCTCCCGGAGAACGCTTGAAAAACCACAAAACGTGTTCGCCAGTCTTGCATTTTCAGGCTTGGTATTTTGACACCTCCTACTATTAACTTCAGATTTGGGTTTAACGGCCCACTCCAGGACTGTATGAACTCACCTACTCAAAGTCTGGAAGTGCTTCCAACCTCACCACCATTGACTCCGTTGCGACTCAGAACGACCAGATAGGACGGGAGAAGTGTCCTAGTGGGGTTCTGAGACTAATTTTTTATGGGAGTGGAAAGCTTCATAATGTCTATCACTATAAAATTAATCTGATTACCCCCATCACTTTCATCCTTCAGGCTTTAAACTGAGGAAACCAAATTACATTTGCCGATAGCCGGTGGGAGGGAGGCCGGGTAGCCCCGTGGTTATATGTTGACCTGCTCAACAAACAGGTCAGCAGTTCGAAACCACCAACTGCCCCGAAGGAGAAAGAGGAGAGCTTTCTACTCCCTTGAAGATTTACTGTTTTGGAAACCCACAGGGGCAGTTAGTTCTACCTGCCCTATGGGGTGGCCATGAGCCAGAAATGATGACCCCCCTCCTGTATACAGCACACCCAACTAAGGCAGTCGTGGGAAAAGAAGGAAGCGTGGTGATCATCACATCTCCCGGCCTAACACTTAGGTGAAGCCCGCAGCATTTGGGAAGTTCTGTTTCATCTCTGGCGTCACAACCTCCCAAAAGCATGTTAGGAAAGTAAAAGAGGCTGGTCCGGGATGAGATTGTCTGTAGTTCAGGAAGTCCCTGGAGTCCCCCGTTTCATGGTGTGTTGATGGTGATACCGTTCATGTCAATTCTTCCTCGGGTCTCATCTTCACCATCCCAAACGATACGTGAAATGGAAGGAAGAGAGGCTGACAAATGGGGATCCCACAACAAGATCTGTTCCCATCAGAACAGTGGGGCCACGGCAAGTTCTAGAGACTCTTCCCTCATAAGGCGGCAATACAGTCAGGGGGGGCTCAAGCCTGCTTTTCCCAACCCTCTCTCTTCCTGGGCTGCACTGACTCAGAGCTGGAGATGGTGAACCTGCATGTAGATGTGTGACAGTGCATTCCTGGCCCCACGTAGTTCAGCAGAGAACAGGAAACGAAAGCCATCCTGACCGCCGCAGCTTCCTTTAACACAAGTTTCCGTAACTGAGCGAGACACCTAGGGCACTATTCTCTCATCTACACTGCTCGGCGTTACCTCAAGAAGGAGAACAAAGGGAAGTGTGGGTCCTGGTGGTGAGCAGTCTCAGGAATTGGCTCTGTTTCTGTCCATGTGAAAGGGGAGAGGGACCCCTAACACGAAGCTAGGGCCCCAGGCACAACGGCCTTCATGCCAATAGTTTGCATACCAACTAGATCGAAGTCCTAGAAAGTTTCATGGATACAGCTTGATTCAGGGTTCCTCAAATACACCAGACATCACGATACCCAGCCGTGCCAGTGTCACCCTGCCATAGGCCTTCTGCTGAGGGAAGGGGTGGAGGCCAACCTTCAAGGTGCAGCTTCCTACAGGAAGGCGTGCCATGCATGGATCCACCCAAATAGCCTGTGGACAAGAAGGGACCATGAAGAGTCACCCTGACCCTTCCTGCTTGTTTGGAGTAAAAACTCACAACAGACTGTTTCCTTTCAAGGCTTCCTGGCTTCTGCTTACACTGAGTATCTATTCCAAAGTTCCTGCTGCTGTACCATCTGGCTCCATGGACATCCCCAGCCTACATTCTCCCTGTTCTCCCCCTATGTGCATTACTTCCTCCCCCACCTCTGCCCCACCCTTCCTCCTCTACCTTGTCCATCTCTAGCATCTTGCCAGGGTCTTTGCACGGCTGCTCCCTTGTGCTCGTTCCTTCCCTTCAGGCAAGTGTCTGATCAACTGTCATCTTTCCAGAGAGGCCTTCCCTGATGAGCGTGTCTAAATTACACCTCCCCTTCTCTCTGTCCCTTATCCTACCTTTTTTTCCCCAGAAGCACTTTTTACAAGTTACATTTTATATATTTAAATATGCAATCATTGTTGTCATCTTTCTAGTAAAAGGATTGTCCAACTACAGCCTGAGGGCCAGATCATGCTCACTGTCGGTTTTTGTAAATAAAGTTTTGTTAGAATACAGTCACTCCCATGCATTGACACCTTGTCTTTCATGTGTCCACTGTCAATAGAATTGACTAATAAAAGTTTGTCAGCTCCTGCTCAAGAACGGAACCCCTGAGTGGACGGGACCTCTCTCTTCTGCTCCATGTCCTCAGCCCTCAGAATACTTGGCACATGGTAAGTTGATTCAATGATGCCACAAATGAGTGGATGCCCACACAATCCATCCATCTGGAAACAGTTCTAATTGATTTGGCAAATATTTATTGAGCACCAGCTTGTGCAGTGAGCTCTGCAGAAGACCACCCCATGAGAGGCCAATACACTTAAAGGCACTAAGGCTTCCATTCTGACACACAGACTCAAAGACAACTGTTAGAACTTAGAAGTCTGCATCCCAAGGAAAACATCAGTTTTACTCTATGTGAATCAGTCCCTGAAGAGTATGATGGTCTCCCAGGTGGTCTTTTCATCATCATAAAAACCCCAAAAGCTTGACTTCCAAACAATGCATGAGGCTTGGAAGGTCCTGACCGTGGGGATCAGAGGAGTGCTCCAGGGAGGAGGAGAGAGTCCCTCTTCTGGAAGTTCTTTTAGGGCATCAGCTTCCTTGCTTCAATTCCTCTTTCACTTTCTACAGAACAAGGTAAGACTCACTTCCCAATCAAGGCTTACCAGATTTCAGCTCACGGCCGACTGAATACCAACAGAAAAGACAGCGTTCTCAGAACTGTCAGGATACTGGAGCAGATAGGCCAGTGAAGTGTGACCAAGGTCATAGCACAGTGAACAACACCCTTCCCTCGGTAAAAAGGCCTCAGGGACGCAGTTCGCAGTTCGCAGTTCGTGAACGGGAGAGCTCAGCAGAGTTGTGGGACTGATTTTCGCAGACTGCAGCCAAGATTACCAAAAGAATGCATTATCATGAAAGTTGCTAGACAAAGAAAGAAATCAATGTCCTGTGTGTATTATTCAAAAAGACAATGCCACCAGATTTACAGTTAGAGGAAATCATTAGTATTGCCAGGGGCTGTTTTAGGCCCCCCACGCCTCTAGTCCTTCCCCTGCAACGGGCATGATAATGGGGATTTAGAGCATGTGGGATATCATGAATGGAACTATGTTAAAATATGTATTGGAATACAGCTCCTATACCTGTGAACATAATCCTGCTTAAAAATAAAATTTCTTTGAGATATCTCTCACACGCACACACACATACACACACACACACATGCACACACACCAAGACAGATGGCACCTGGAGATCACCAAGGAATGCCTAAGGCTACTGATATGGAAAGAATTGACACAGGCACTTATCATTTGGACTTTTAGCCTTCAGAACTGTGAACACCTAAAACTTCCTGGTGGGACTTCTGTTAGAGCAGCAGTAGAAAACTAAGTCATGGGGGGGCAGTGGTAGAGACCCCACTTAGAATTGTATCCCATAAACATCTAGTTCAGATGAAGAGTATTTCATACCCCACTGCCCCCTTCCTCCCCAAGACCTGCAAATCGTGGTTTTCAGGCATGTAGTAAAGGTACACTCCCAAGGAAGCTATGGCTCCTCAGTTGTTTTACAATAAAAATAAGCCACAAAATTTGCATATTATCAGAAAGTATGTTCAACCTCTCCAGTCATGAAGTGTATGACTAAAGTGCACATCATAAAGTATCGTCTATCTGCTATGAGTCCTGAAATAGCTGCATGAACAATATCTCAGTCTTCAGTATGATGCTTTTGTCTCTCCTTTTTGCCTGTCATCTAACTTTTTCAGCAGCATAATTTTGGATGGGCCATTGAAGTGCCTCCAAATTTCTCAGAGGTTCTTCTGTCAAGAGGACAAGTCTCAAATGGGCCATGTAGTCGTTCATCCCCCACTCACAGTAACCCTGCAGGCCAGAGTTGAATAGCCCCTGTGGGTTTCTGATGCTCTAAATCTTTATATGGGCAGAATCTCTCATCTCTCTCACAGCGCGACTGGTGGGTTTGAGCTACTGACCTCATGGTCTATCACCCACCATGCCATTAGAGTTCCTTAGGTAGTCTAGTACATGGCACAGTCTTATAAGCCACTTATTATTTGTTCTCCACGATGGGCAAGTGCATACAGACCTAAGACTCCAGTGCTTGCCAGAGATGGTGGGAAGAAAGGCATAGGGGAATGATCCCTTCTGTTAAGGGTGAGGGAACAATTTGGAAACGGATAATGGTGATGGTTTCACAAGATAATGACCACCATATCACTAGTTGCCTGTGTTAAGAATGTTAAAATGACAAATGTCTTGGGCATATGTATATCGATCATTAAAAAAATTGTTTAAGCAAATTTTGCACACAGAAGCAAAAAGGAGTCGCTCCGTGCCTGTAAGGTGGGTGATTCAGTAGAAGGCAGGGAAAGAAATGTGCTGCAGACAGATTAAATTTTGACTTCAAGTTATTTTGAAAAGAAAATCTTAAGTATTTTACAAAAGGAGCCCTGTGTTGTCGTGGTTATGCGTTGGGCTCCTAACTACAAGGTCAGCAGTTTGAAACCATTAGTTTTCATGAGAGAAAGATGGGTTTTCTGCTCTCATCAAGAATTCCAGAGGGGCTGAGCCCCGGTGGTGTGGTAGTTGTGCACAGGACTGCGGCCCACTGGCTTGGTGGTTCAAATCCAGCAGCAGCTCTCCATGAGCAAGGCTGGGCCTTCCACTCCCACCAGTGGGCAATGATGCTCCCTCTCCCCCCCAAAAAAAAAGAATTCCAGAGGGAATGGGTAACAGACTTGCAGGTGAATGGACACAGGATGGTGTTAAATATGAAAAATAATAATAATTATTATAATAGTTCCTGTGGGGAGGAAAGAGATAAAGGGGAACTGATATCAAAGTACAAGAAGAAAGAAAATGTATTGAGACTGATGGTGGTAGCATTTGTACAATTATGCTTGATCTTATTGTAATATGGATTGTTATAATATCTGTAGTTCATATGTATGTATGTATACACACATACATACATATATGTATGTATGTATATATATAAAGCATTACCGTCTCAGAAATTCACAAAGGCAGCTCTACCTTGTCCTGCTGGGTGGCTTTGAGTGAGCAGTGACTCAATAGCAGTGAGTTGGATTTGGGGTTATAACACTTTCTATTTTTTCATGTTACTGGGTCCTCACGACCATTTTTTAACAATGGTATTTTATGGCTTTATCCCTAGACAACAGTACCTAGGACTGAGGCACATGTAGGTTAAGAATTTTCCAGCGATCACACAGGGCTTTAGTGGAAAGGCAGGAAGTAAAACATCAATGTCCAGATTCAAGATCCCGTGAATCTGGCTTCTCAAACAGATGAGCAAATCACAAGCGATAAAGATGGTCAGGCTTCATAGGAATCAATTGAAACTCCCCATTCCCACCCCTAGACTTGAAGGCAGTGGTACATTTACGCTTGAGAATGTACCTGCCTCCTCTTAAGCCTTATGTCCAGCTCTAAGAAGACTTCGTTGACCCATACCTACTCACAACACAAGAGATTACTCCTTCCAGTACCAAGACCCACCTCAGTCCCTTGGGGTCAATTCTGACTCTCTGTCACCCTTTGGCTTCCACAGGTCAGCAGTTGGAAACCACCAGCGTCTTGGAAAGAAAGATGAGGTTTTCTCCCTTGTCCTATAGGGTCGCCCTTCAGATGCCTTCATCCATCCCACTGTGTCTACCCTATTTTCCAGACCATTTAAGATGCACCTGACCATAAGACAAGATCGGGCACGTTTTGAGGCAGTGACTAAGGCCAGACGTTCTCAGCTCCTTAGGGTTTGAGTGACATGTGATCAGATGAAAGGGAGACAGTCCTCCTCGTGCTGTCTACTAGAGAATCACAAAACATGCACTCAGATTTTAAACATTGCCCCCTCCCCAAACAACAACAACAACAGCAACAACAACAAACCCATGCCACCCAGTTGATTCTAATTCATGATGACCCTATAGGCCAGGGTAGAACTGACTTCATGAGTTCCTAGACTGTAATTCTTTATTGGAGTAGAAAGCCACATCTCTCTCCAGTGGAGTGGCTGGTGGTTTTGAACTGCTGACCTTGTGAATCATAGCTCAGCATGCAACTACCACACCATCAGGGTTCCATGGAGTCTGATAATCTAACTATGTCAAGCATATAAGTCATGTAAGATAATTTCCACTTACCTCCTCTCTCTGCCCCCACGCTCCCAAACTAGCATACTCCATAGCCTGCCTGTCACATCATAAAAGTTTCATGGAAATTGTGGCATTTTAAAAGTAGTCAATATTTCACAAAGTATTCATATAGACTGTTGTTTTTCTCAGGCTACACCTTGGTAATATTCAAAGCTTGGAAATACCAGAGAGGTATTTGACTGCCCCACACTGTGTTACTGTAATTCTTAGCCCCTTATTTGTCCCTGTCCCTGTGCTTCCTGCCGTCTCTCTAGACTAGAGTCCTTGTCACTGTTATGAGGTCTTCCATCTCTCAACAATTGCTTTTATTCTTCAATTCTCCTCTAGTCCGTGCTCAGTTCTCTTCCTAAAACAAGTAGGTTTGTACTCCAGACCCAAGCAGACTAGCATTGTTAAACCCAAGCCCCAAACCATCGACTTACAGCAAACCTGTAGGGTGGAGGTTTCTGAGAGTATAAATCTCTATGTGAACAGACCAGCTCATCTTTCTGCTACTGAGGGGTTGCTTTGAACCTCTAACCTTGTGGTTAGTAGGCCAAAGATTAAACCACTGCACTGCCAGGGTTACGGTTACTTATTACTGTTGTTCCTTTTAGGTGCAATTCAGTTGGTTTGACTCATAACACGGCTATCTGCAGCAGAAGGAAACAGCCCGGTCCTGCACCAGCCCCATCATTGTTTTCCTTCAGGCCATTGTTATAGTCACTGCACCAATTCAGCTCAAGGAGAAGCTTCCCCTTTTTTTGGTGCCCCTCGACTTCACCAAATCTGATGTCATTTCCCAGGGATCTCTTTCTTGGTCATTTTCCAGAAATCTTTCCTGATCTCTCATGAGACATGTTCAAAGTACTCACTATCCCCATTTCTAAGGCATATTCTGACTGTACTTCCCAGAAGTGCCTTTGGAAGCCCATGGTACTTTCAAGATTCTTTGCCACCACCACGATTCAAGCGCATCAGTTGTTCCCCAGTTTTTTTTTCCTGATTCAATGTCTATCTTTTACATGCTTACAAGGCACTTGAAAATAGTGTAACTTGGGTTACTGCAAATTGGTCCTCAATGTAATATCTTTGCTCTTCAACATTTTAAAGAGGTCTTGTGCAGCAGATTTGCCCAATTCAATATTCCTACTACTGTCTACTAGTACTCTGTCACTACAATCTTAAGATGCATTGGGGAAATCTGCTGCACAAGAATTCTTTGTTAAAAAGCAATGATGTCATTTTGAGGACTGAGATATCCCTGACCCAAGCCATGATATTTCCCTACATACCAAAGATAGACAATGAGGATCAAAAGCTGAAGAATAATTGATGCATTCAAATTGTGGGGCTAGCAGATAATATGAAATGTACCAAGATTCCCAGAAGAACGAGCATGTCTGCCTTGAAAGAAGGACAACCAGGAAGCTGCTTAGAAGCAGAGATGGCAAGAGTTTGTCTCAAGTACTTTCTCCAGTCCCTGGAGAAAGGACATCATGTTTGTAAGGCAGAGAGAGGATCCAGGAAAAAGAGGAAGACCCGTCAATGAGTTGAGTTGACAGGTGGCTTCAACAATAAGTTGAATGGACACAGTGGCTTCCATAATGGCCTCGAATACAGCAGTCATTATGAAGATGGTACAGGACTGAGCGATATTCCCTTGATTGTGAATGGGGTTAAGGTGGGTTGTCTAAATTAAACCGACTCTACAGCACCCCACAACACTCTTAAGGAAGGAGCCCCCCCAGTGGTGCAGGGGTGAAGCACTAGATTTCCAACCCAAAGTTCTGCCGTTCACACCAACCAGCCCTTCCCCAGAAGGAAAGACGTGGCCCTCTATCCCTATCACGACGACAGCCCTGGAAATCCTCGAGGGCAGCTTCGCCCTCTCTTACCCATTCGCTGTCGATCAGAGTGGACAAGCTGGCAGACAAGAGCAGTTCTCTGAGGGCCAGAAAATTCTGCGTGTGCTCCTCACACAGTGTCTTACCCAGAGAGGGAAGCTCATGAAGGGTCTCGGTTGGTTTTGATTAGTGTTTCATTGGGTGAGGGTGAAGGTGCAGCTAACTTCTGAGCAGAGGAGTTCTTTCTCCAGCAGTGTGACAAAACCGCACATGACTTTATTGCGGTTGTCATCATGCTTTCTGATTTCATGAGTGTCCAGGAAGAGAGGCTTCAGGTTGAGCCTGGGACCACAGGAGGCCCACCTGTTGCCATTTCCATTGACTGGGTTTTCTTATGTACATATATATGTATCTAATAGTACATAACATTTCTATTTTATATGTATTATATATAATTGATATATAGTAGATATATGATAGGATAGATATTATCATAGGACCTCTCCCCTCGACAAATTAGTCTTCAACAGTGTCTCTTCTTCAAGCTCTCCTCAATAACATTGACAAAATAACTCCTCTCCACACTGGATGCTTCACGTCTGGTGGCAGAACAGTGTCTTTCAGGGTCAGCATTGTGCTATCCACACGCCTGAATCACGCCAACATCCCCAGTGACAAGAAGGAGGCATACAATGAAGGAGGTGGGGGAGGAAACGTGCCCAACTCTACCCTTCCCAATAAAGCCACACATATCTTAAGCCTGCAACTTCTTATAAGTAAATGCATGGCAAGTACGTGATGGAGAAAAAAAAAAGGAGAAATGGAAGGCAAAGTCCTAGGAACTTCTCCTTTGTTCTGCTCATCTCTCTCTTCTTGTACTTGGAGTGACAGGAACAGAGAATGAGGCTGGAAATGGTATGATTGATACATATACAAAATCTCGCCCGTGGTTAAGACTTTAAGGGGAAATTTCGACCACAGCCCCAGCTTCTCAGTACTCACTACCCTTTGGAGTAGTTCTGTTTTTAGACCTCACATAGCCGTGCTAGGTCGGCACTGCAGAGAGGGTCAAGCACAGGACCTTAGCAGCATTCTCTCGGAGCATGCCAGCCAAGCTCTCTTTCCATAGAGGGGCTGACCGTGGTAAGCTTGTGCTCTTCAGGGAAAAGAAGGAAGAGAGAGGCCTTGACACAGGGTCCCTGCTTGAGAAGATGCAGGTGGTTGTGAAACATGTGTGCCTATGAAACTCCTTCAGTCTTTCCCTGCTCTAATCCATCTGGCACTTGTCTCCAGACAAGCCTTCTCATCTAAACAGCTGCCTGGATCACAACGGGCCTTGTCTTCAGTGAGTCCCTAAGGCCTCTGAAAAATGTCAGTTAGACCCCAGCCTGACTTTTGTATTGTGCAAGAATCTGGCTGCCTCTGACATTCCATTTCTTCCTATCCCCAACAGGAAGGAGATCTGGTGATGTAGGAGGCTAAGCTTCGGACTACTTAATCACAAAGTTGGCTGTTCAAACCTTTCAGCTGCTCTATGGGACAGAGATGAGGGTGTGTGCTCCTTCAAAGATTTACAGTCTTGGAAATTCTAAACTCTCCTCTGTCTTACAGGGTCACTATGAGTCAGAATCACAGTGGGTATCAGCAGGTGGGTTGTCGCCAGTAGGAACCTGTCACTGCAGTTGATAGACCCTCTACCACTTTCTATACTTTTGCCTGTAGGTCCCTGGGCAGTACCAACAATTGTGTTTAACTTCCCAACCCCCAACAATTTTATTGCCATACAATTCATATAACTTACAATTCAATAGTTCAAGCAAACCAAAAAGAGTTGTACAGCCATCACCACAATTGGTTTGAGAACACTTTCTTCAATCTTGTACTCATTGTTTTTACTTCCCCATCCTCCCTCCCACCTATCCTGCCATATCCCCAGATGACCATTAATCCAGTCACTGCCCCTATAGCTTTGCCAATCCTGAATTTCATATATCAAAAACCATAAAAGAACAAACAGCAGCAACCCAAACCCTAATGAGAATAACAAAGTAAAACAGATAAAGGCCTCAATAAAAAGCAGGAAATATTAAAAATGAGAACAAATTTAAGTGAATCATAAGGAAGATCAAATGATCAAGTGCTAAATTTTACCACAACTGCATCTGCAGCAATTCACTTTCCAACACATTCTGCACACTGGCTAGGCTGTGCACATCCTTGGTCAAAGGGGATTCCCCAGGGGCTTAGTCCACATGAATTTCCCCTTCGTTTAAAAAAGTGGGAAAAGTTTTTAAATGGCTCAGAAGGGAGATCAAATGATAAGATGGAACATTTGCTTCTAACTATGTCAGCCGCAATCCACTCTCCATTGCTTTCTGTCCCAAAACCACACAATTCAATTCCCTCAACTATGACCAAAGTGGATTCCCTGGAGGCTAAATCCATGAGTGAACATGTTTATGGATTTGAGACTTCCACTGTCTTCCATAGCCTTCTGCAGACTAAGAGTTCATAATATAAGCTCTATTGTCATTCCCTCCTTTAGATATGGCTCATTTAGTTACAGTCCTTGATGCGCTGGGCTTTCAACCTAAAGGTCAGGGTGTTTCATGCCCATCTAGAAGTACTGTGCAAGAAAGTCCTGGCAATATGCCCCTGTGCTCCCCTAAAGATTCCAGCCAAGAGAACCCCCTGGACTAGTTGACTCTAGGACATGAGGGAATCCTAAGTTAGAACCAGCTACACAGCCACAGGATGGTTGGTTTGAGGGGTTAGGCAGAGGGGGGCGGGCTCTCCCCTCTCCTGTGATGGTCTCCATTTTCTCTGTCTGAAACGTCCACCTAATCCACTCTTTCCCAACCAACAACTCCAAAGTACGATCCAGAGAGTGGGATTTGGAATTAGTCTTTTTTAAAAGCACCTGGGTGATATGAAAATGTATAAAACAGATTCTCAGATGTACCGTGCATCTTTGGTCGCTATAGGTTTTTTAAAATGTTTCTGAGTCTAACCAATCTCTCTGCTGATTCTAAAAAAATTTATTAATTGGGAGTTAATACATATACCATTCATAGTTTAATCACATCCAGCAGTATTGTACAATTGCTACCACAATTGGTTTCCAAATATACTTTTCCTTCCTGGCCTCCTTGACATCATCTCTCTTTTACACTCCCCTCCCAACACTGTACCCCTTGCCCCCGCCCCAACCCTTATTTTACTTGCTGTACCTATTTTAGGTTTATCAATCCTGGGGTTCATATACCCCAAACCAGAAAAAAACATATAACACAACTTCAAGAGGGTGACCCTCAATGACATGACAACTCCAAGATAAATCCTAATATGAACAAACAAAAAACAAAACAAAAATACAGATAACATTGTAAAGCAGATCAGATCCATCATGCCTCAAAGGGGGAAATAAACTGGCAAAGTTTTAACCATGGAAGTCAGGTTTATCCCTTTGGTTTTCTATACCCATCTCTCCAATGCACTGTTTAGTAACAACTTCCCTCCCGTCCCTCAATTAGGGTTGGAGGGAGATCACCGGAGGCTTAGTTCCTATGCAGTTCTCACAAATGCATCTTGGGTTCCCACTGTCATCCATTGCCTTCTGCAAACTGGACTGCCACAATGTAGGCCCTGATACTTATCCCTCCTTTAATTTCAGATTATACGGGTTCCAGTCCTTTGGCGACTCATAATGGTATGTTTCCTCCATGTGAAATTACTTGACACCTCACTTAGATGGTTGCTTATTTAGAGACAAACCTTTAAGACCTTAGATGCTATTTGTAATTTTTAAAATTAAATACTTGTATCGGGGCTCTTACATCTCTTATCACAATCCATCATCTACTGTATCAAGCACATTTGCACATATGCTGCCATCATCATTTTCTTTCTACTTGAACCCTAGGTATCAGCTCCTCATTTCTGCCCCACTCCCCCGCTGCACTCCCTCCTGAACTCTTGATAAGGGATAGATTATTATTTTCATATCTTACATCATCCTCTGTCACCCTTCACCCTCTTTGTGGTTCATCCCCCTGGGAGGGGGTTATATGTTGATTCTTGTGATTGATTCCCCCTTTCTTTCTACCCCCAGTCCCTTTAACCTAATCCTCCTGGCATCTCTATTCTCATTGTTGGCCTATAGAGGTTAATCTATTCTGAATACCGCTGGTTTTTATCTGTAGCTGTGTGCATGTTCTGGTCTAATCCAATTTGTAAGATAGAATTGAGGTCATGATAGTGGGGGGAGGGGGGAGGAAGGTTTAAAAACTAGAGGAAAGTTGTGTTTTACCCATGCTATGCTGCATCCTTACTGGCTCATCTTTTCCTTGTAACCCTTCTCTGAGGGGCTGTCCAATTTTCTACAGATGGGCTTTGAGTCTCCACTCCACGCTCCCCCTTATTCACAATGCTATTTTGTTCTTTGGTGTCTGATACCTGATCCCATTGAAACCTCATGATCACACAGGTTTGGGTGCTTCATCCATGTGGGCTTTGTTGCTTCTCAGGTAGATGATTGCTTGTTTATCTTCTAGCCTTTAAGACTCCAGGCACCATAACTTTTTTTTTTTGGGGGGGGGCATCACTGCCCTCTCTGGTGGTGGGAGTAGGAGGCCCAGCCTTGCTGCTGGATTTGAACCTTCAACCCAGTGGGCTGCAGTCCCGTGCACAACCATTATGCCACCGGGGCTCAGAACACTATAACTTTTGATAGCCAGGCACCATCAGCTTTCTTCATCACATTTGCTTATGTACCTATTTTGTTTTCAGTGATCATATCAGGGAGGTTGAGTATCACAGAATGCTGGTTTATTAAAACAAAATGTTCTTGTGTTGAGGGATGTGTTAGTTCGGGTAGACTAGAGAAACAAATTCATAAACATGCAGATATATATACAAGGGAGAGGTTTATATCCAAGAGAAACAGAACATTGAGAAAACATTCCAACCGAATACAGTTCAAGTTCATAAGTCAAATACTAGCCCATATGTCTGATACCAATCTATAAAATCCTCTTCAGACTCATGAAAAACATGCAATGATGCTGAATACAGGCCAGTGGGTAGAAAGTTTGGATCCAGTGACATTGTACACATCTCAGTGCTACCAAATGGCAACTTCAGTTCCCCGGGTATGGGATCTATCAGCGATGTGTCTTGTGTGTCTTGTCTTGTGCCATGTGTCTTGTCAGTAGAGTGTCTCCAATGGAGTGACAATGAGAGAGAGGTGTCTCCTGCTTCCAAGCATGAAATGCCAGGAATTCCCAGAATTCCCAGGAGAGGACCATGCCCACATAGAAGCCTCATTGGCTATGATCTGATTGACAGGTTAGACTCCCCCCCCTACACTATGAATCCTCAAATTGACAAATGATTATATATCTGGGAGGACTTGAGTCGACCCAGATGCTATCTTATCTGACAGCTGGGTACCATTTAATTTCTTTGTCACCCTTTGCTATAGCACCGTATATTCTGTGTTCCTTTCCTGAGAGTGAGGATCAATTGAGCAGGGACACGATGTAAGCACTAATTGTTCTTAAGTTGTGGCTAAGATTTAATTCAAGCCCCAAACCCATTCCAGGATCTACGAGCGGCAGACTCATTTTAATCTTTATTCTAGGATATTCGATTCATTCAACTATCCTTTAAAATTTGTTTTTCTCAGATCTAAGCTAGAACCTATTACTTTCAAATCTCCACAAAAGACAGTCCATCATTCACTCATCCAATCACCCACTCACTGGGGAGGGGGAAAAGCAACCCCAAACCAACTTATTAAATATCTATTGTGTGCATGGTGACGTAATGACTGTGAGTTAGCTGCTAACTACCAGGTCTGAACTTGGAAACCATCGGCCCAGGGCCAGGTCTGCTCTGTCCTAGAGTGTCGCCATGAGTCAGCAGCGATGCACTGTCTCGGGTGCTGGGGACACGATGGGGAGCAAACGGACAGGGATGGTCCCTCATGCAGAGCATCATCATTATATCTGGATTTGATTCTGGCATTCTGCCAAGAGCTTCATCAGTGTCTCCCCACCACAGCATGGATTTGACAATAAGAAAAACATCAACACACTGAGCCTCACAGCCAGGCAGAGCTGAGCCAAATCCTAACTCTGCCCCTTAGCTCAAAATTAGCCTCAAAACTCAAAAGTCACTGCTGTGGAGTCAGTGTCACTCTCAGAAACCTCTCTCTGTCGGCCAGGGTAGAACTGCCACAGTGGGTTGTCAAGACTCTAATTGTTCACAGGAGTAGAAAGTCCCATCTTTCTCCTGAGGAATGACTGTTGGTTTCAAACTGCCGACCTTGTGGTTAGTGACCCACCACACTTCTGCTCTGAAACTCTATTGCTGTAAGAGTTCCATTGCAATGTAATTAAGTATATGGGGGGGGGGGAGATTAAGTGAGTTAATGCCTGTAGTCTTCCCAGAGAAGTGGGGACTAGCAAGCACGTAATATGATTAAGGAAGAAGGTAGAAATATAATAAATGTACCACGGAATAACTTCCATGTTCTGGCCTCCTCTCCCTTCTTAATTGAAGTTTCAAAGTCATGGATTATAATTCTGGTGTCTTCTGAATCTTAGCACTAAGGGCAGTTGAGGCTCAATGAACATGTGTCAATCCAACTGATTCATTATGTGCGATTCACTACAGGCTTTGTCTTAATTAGCCTTGATTGATGTCACACGCCGTCATCATGGCCACCGGGTTTCAAAAAGGTGGAACTCTGCAGTCAATGTCAAGTCTTGCCTTTTGATTGCTTCGGGATTAGTTTTTCCCTGTTTCCCATCAAGGTTCCCATAAAATAACAATAATTTAGTCTTGACTTGGCCTGAACCCACATAAGAGCACAAACCATTTTATTACTGGAGAACAAAAGAAATTTAAAGTCTACTTTTATGAGCATTTGACATGTGCCAACACTTGAAAGAAAGCACACCAATCTTGCATGGGAGTGGAAGGAGGCCCTGACAAAGAGTTTTAGCAGAAGGTAAAAAAATGTTTTCCTTGTTACTATTGAATATAGATGCGCCAATGACTGTGGAATTCCCATTGTTTGAAATAAAGCCATGAGGTCATTTGACGTGGGAAAGCTGAGTCATGCTTTTATATCCTGTCCTACCATGCTGCTCCCTGATCTCCAGCCCATCAAAACCCAGCTACTGCACCCCTCAGACCCGTGGAGAGCCAATCTCAGCAGGCATTTCCTTGCCAGCTGGCTGCTTTCGGTGTCATCATTTTCTTGGGGTTGGCTCGAAGACTTTGCATACAGATCTTAAGCGGGTGAGTGTTAACAGATTTTAGACAAATGTTGACAATTTGGTCACTAGAAGCTGATGACATTCATCAGAACCATTGGACAACTTTTCCTAGTGGTCATTTATTGGGAAAATGTGGTCACCCACTCACAGCCATCATGCTGATTCTGATTCAGAGTGTCCCTACAGGTTTGAATAGAGCTGCCTGGGTGGGTTTCCAAGACTGTGAATCTTTATGGGATCAGGGAGGCTCCCCTCTCTCTGATGGGACAGGGGGTGGGTTGGACCTGCAGACCTTTCCGTTAGCAGCTCCACTTGTAACCCATCACAGAGGGTGGGAATCCAGAACGTGGACCCTCCAAAGGAGTTTCTCGGGGTTCCTGAAGCAGATGTTATAGATCCAAGCCCCAGTGGTTCACCCCCACAGGGAGTCTTCAGTTGATATGGGGAGAGAAGAAGCAAGTTATTGGTGCACAGTGGCCATTTGTCTGTCAGTGGTGGCTTGCATGTGAACACATTTCAGTGAGGTTTCCAGATGGGCATTGTGTTAGTCTGGGTAGACTAGAGAAACAAATTCATAAACATGCATATGAATATAAGGGAAAGGTTTATATACAAGAGGACTGGAACATTGAGAAAGCATCCCAATCCAGTCCAGTCCAAGGTCATAAGTCTGATATTAGCTCACAGGTCTGATACCCGTCTATAAAGTCTCCTTCTGACTCACGAAGCACATGCAGTAGAAGCATCCCAGCACTGTCTCCTCATTTCCAGGGCTCAGGGTCCACCAGCAGTATCCATCGGTTGTAGAAGCATCTCAGCGCTGGCAGGGATCTTTCTGTGGCTTCTCTGGCCTCAGAGGCCTGGTTCTATCAGGGAAAGTCCATGTAGCTTCTCCTCCAGCTCCTCCAGGTCCCAGGATTCAGGATCTGTCAGCATGCCACCATCTTGTCTTGTTAGTCGACTGTCTCCAAGAGACTGAGTCAAGTCTCTCTCTTTCAATTGAGAGATACTGTGAGACTTCCCAGAATTCTCAGGTGAAAACCATGCCCACACAGAGGCCTCATTGGCTAGCTCCAGATTGACAGGCTAGACTCCACCCCTAGACTCCCAATCATGAAATTGACACACTAGTACATGACTGCCACAGACATGGGCCAGGGAGCAAGGTCAGGAGAGCTGCTTCTGAACATGTGCTAGTGAGAACCTTGCGATTCAGAGCGGTGTGACCCGCCACCGACGAGGGGGATGGGGCACCGCTCAGCAACGCTCTGTCCACGAGGCTGGGCTGGCTGGATCGTGTCGAACAGCAGCGGCAACAGAGTGCTCTAGCCCGCAGAGAAAAGGAAACTGGAAGCAAGAATAAGGGAGGGGGAGCTCTGGAGAAATGTTTAGGGAGGGAGCATCTCTGAGGAGAACTTTGAGTTGGAGAGAGAGGAGAAACTGGTGCAGCAAAGAACAGCGGGTGGGCTGTCACGGAGAGGAGAGCAGTGCCAAGTGCTGGGGGACAGGGCGGCTCGGCATGGTGTCTGTAGGACCTGTGAGAGGGTCAGGAGGCTGTGAAGAGGGAGGCAGGGACGTGTCAGAGCTTCCAAGGGAGCTTCGGGCTTATCCAAGCCACCAAGGTGTTTGTACACCGGGCGGGGATTGGACCCGACTTGCAATTTTACATGCTGGTTTGTATGAGTTGCGGTGGGGCCAGAACCGAGACAGGGAGTCCAGGTGGGTGACAGGTAAGCGGTCCAGGTGAGAGCTCACCAGGTGACAGGGAAGGTGACAGCTCTCAAGCAGAAAGCTGGTGTAAATCCAAAAGCCTCAGACAAAATGAAAATATCTCAAATTTCAAAAAAACCTGCTTTTTTGAAAATAACGAGCTGTGTGTTTTTCAGTTGATGTTGTCCCTCAGAGGTGAATGGACATGGTGGGACCAACAATGCCCCAGTGCTACACAGAAACACAAGCTTGCCCTGTCCTTTCATCCCGTCCGCATGCCTGGGAAGGAACGGACACCCAGACCAGCCTTCCCCATCAGCACTCAGAGACAGTGACTGCCAAAAAGCTGCCGGCTCTCCATAATTAGCTGAGGCTGAGTCACGCGGTGGCAGTCCTGTTTATGTCCAGCTATCTCAAAATAGACTGGACGGGAGGATGAGGGAAGAAGGGGGAGATCACACTCACCGTTTGTTCCTACTGATTTCCTCCTTGGGGACACTGAGAACTGCAGGGAAGGTCTATTATTGAAGATGCGTCAGGTTATCCTGGGAGGAGGGAATGAAGAAATGTGTGTGGGCTCATCGGTAGGCATGCGTGTTGCTGCTTTAGTAGTCCATGCAGCACCACAGCTAGCAATAAACAAAGTGAGCTCATAAAGTCAGAGGGAAAGGGTTTCATGGGTAAGTAATCTAAGTAAAGCCCCATCAGAGCAGAGTAAATTTCATGTAGCATCTAGATAGACACCTACTTTTCACTTCTTGATTAGCTCATTATCCAACATTTCGAAAACAGTCGTAACAGTTGTAAAAATCGACTATCTGGCTATTTTGTGCCTTAATACTGTATACCTGGAGGTCACAAACACCAAGCTGTGAGGTCAAAGTAATGCTGACTGTGATGGTTCAGGCTATGTGTTAACAAATCACCTAATCTCAGTGGTTTGGTAGTTATGTAATGATGTAATTTGGCAGTTATGTGATGATGTGATTTGGCAGTCATGGAATGATGTAGCCATCGTCCACCTTGTGATCTTGTGTGGTCCTCCTTCATTTAACATTTATTCTAGAATAGCAATCTAGTCATTGGAACCCAATTCTGTCAGGTGAGAAATGGGTATAATGGAATTGAAATAAATAATTTGGTTAAAAAAATCCATCGAAAGAAGCTGAAATATATTAGGCAGAACCTCGACCTATTCTCTGGGTACAGAAATAATGATATAAGAGAGAATATTGTGGTTTGAACTAAGAAGGAAAAAGAAAATGCAGAGCTTCCACTTTATCTCAATCTATAAGAGTTTTGACTTGTTAGGATTTGGGAATAGAGATCAATTTTGTTTAGGTTATTGAAATATTTGAGGTGGAAACAAGTCAGTGGATTTAAAGAGTGGTTGCTACATGAGGGAAGAACAAAAAGTTGGAATCAGTTCAGTTCTCACTTTTTTAAGGAGGGAACTGCATAGGTGGTGTAGTGTCAAATTATGTAGCTGTAGATAGACACCTACATATCATCTATCTACCTACCTTGAGGAGTTACATAATCTGGTGTCAATTTGGAACTTGAGAGGATTAAGGTGAAGGGTTGGAGTCTTGTCTGTCAACTGGATTATAGCCAATGAGGTCTCTGTGTGGGCATGGGTTCTCCCCAGAATTCTGGGAACTCTGGAATATCTCCTTGGCTCTAGACACTTCTCTTTCTTGGCTCACTCCCTCGAAGACTCTCAACTGACAAGACTCAAGACTCACTCTCTCAGAGATGCTCTGTTGACTAGACACATGACACAATACCCTGGCAGCTGGAGAAGCCACATAGACCTATCCTGATGCTGCAACCAGACCTTTGGAGCCAGAAAGGCACATGAAGACCTCTCTGCCCAGCACTGAGATGCTTACAATGCCACTGGATACACAAGACTTCCAACCGACTGGCTTGTGATTCTCCTGCATTCAGCATCATTGCATGTTCTCTGTGAGTCTGAAGAGGACTTTGTAGGTCGCTGTAGGACATATGGGCTAATATTGGGCTTGTGGACTTAATCTGGTCTAGGCTGGGGCATTTTCTCAACATTCAATTGCTTTTGTATATAAATCCCTTTCTTATGTACATGAGTGTTTATGGATTTGTCTATCTGAACTAACACACTACCTACTTATTTTAAGAACAGATAAAAATTTTGTGAAAGGGGACTAAATGAAAAATGCTTATTGTGTAAGATAATTTGTTTTACAGAATTTTAGATCTAGCAACAAAGCTGTGATTCATGCTATAAAAGTCCTTCTTCATGATGTTTTCAGATGTGCAATGTTTAATTATCAGAGAACTGTTTGTCAGAATTTCAATAATATAGGAGCAGAGAATTAATCATCCCTTCTTTATTTCCGACCTCGCTTTCCATCCACAGTATTGTAAATTGTGGGCTGAATTCCTTAAGGTTTTTCCTACTCACACATAAACTTACATATAACAGATAACATAAAACAACACATAACAAGATATTTACTTTTAAAACAGGGACTCTTCTAGATGTATTATATTTGAAATTACTCTCTTTAATCTCTAGACAGCTTTCCATTTCAGGTCCTGAGGAGTCACCAGATGCATTTTCATGAAGGCCGCCGTGGCCTTTGAACATTGTTGTTGTTTGGGACCGTCAAGTCCACTCTGACTCATAGCAGCCTCATGCCCATCAGAGTAAAGCACTGTCTGCTCCTGAGCCAACCTCACGGGTATTACGTTTGAGTCCATTGTTGCAGCCACTGAGTTAATCTGCCTCATTGGAGGTCTTTCTCTTCTTCACCGACTTTCTTCTTTACCACGTCTGAGGTCCTTTTCCAGGGACTGGTCTCTCCTGACAACATGTTCAAAAGTACATGAGATACAGTCTCATCATTCTAGGTACTAAGGAGCGTTCTGGCTGCTCTTCCCCCAAACAGACTTGTTTATTCTTCTGTTACTTTACACATTCTTCACCAACACCAATCCTTTGACTAGGTATCATTTGTTTTACCAGTTGGCTCAATGTGAAGAAGGCAATCTCTCAGGGAGATGGATTAACCCAATAGTCTCAACAATGGGCTCGAGCAAAGGAGAGATCAAAGAAACAGTGCCGTGTTGACAACGTTTTCTTTTCTTTTTTCCCCATTACACATAAGTAATATGAGTTAGAGCCAACTAGCACTAACATTGGTAAAGGTATAGCAAGTTACTTTCAAAACCAGGTATTTTCTATGGGATAGAATTGGTTACAAGAGGGTTTTCTCTGGATACTTAGGAGCTAACTACAGAGATGCCTGTGAGCTATCAGAATCTACAGGAAATGGAGGTCCTGGGGTGTTGAAAGAACTTGTTTAAAGTCATGTGGTCAATGAGTCTGCCTCTCAGCTGGTGGACGAAGGACACTGTCACCTCGGGGATCAGGAGGGAGCCAAGAAGGGGAAAAAAGTCTTTCATGGTGAAAATAATGCAAGGAAAGGAGGCAGGAAAGTGACACAACAAGCAAAGGAAGAGGACAGGACAAAGGGTGTTGATGATTTTGTCAGAGGCTTTCAGCAGAGAAGAGGGAAGTCACCTAGAGGGGCCAAGGAATTGAATGAATAAATACTGTGGCCTGCCTGGAGTCTGGCAGGCTTGGGTCGTGCCCTGGTCCACACAAGGAGTTTCAGTAAGTAGTTTCTATTTACTGTTATGGGTTCCCTCATCAGCTGTTGAGATATTCAGCCATGTAAAACTAAGTGTCATCTTGAGTATTTTCTACAAATGTGCCGCCTCTGAATGGATGGCCTTGCAATGCAGGAGATTCTGAAGCCAATTTTTTTTTTTTAAAAAAAGGAAAATTTGTTGCCAAAATAAAATTTCCACCAGAAACCAGAAAGTATTCACATAGGAAGGATATTGTGAAACCTTGATTAGAGGCTGGCAGATGAGTCAGGGAACGCTGCCACGACTCCGAGGGGAATAAAGAAGTGAGCTTTGGGGGGGCAATTGTTCGTCACACAGTTATTTTGGGGGGCTCACGCATGCCAATGACGAGGGCCGTAGAGTTGCAGGGACCGTGTCTGTTGCCCCCAGGCATACTCAGAAAGGTATTACAAACGTCCTTACCCTTCCTCGTCCTCACCTTCCTCAGATGCTGGAATCCATCCAGAGGTGCCGCAGAACACAGGCCTGGAGAGCTGAGTAGGTTCTGAATGATTCTACTTTGCACACATGGGGTCTGAATGAGTCGGAGGCCCCTCAGTGACAGCCAACAGCATCAGCCTGGGGAAGACAGGTTGAATAGAATGAGTGACTAAAGGCCTGGGTCCCAATGCTGTAGCTGTAGACTGTGTGTGCAGAGGATGCTATCCACCAGTGTTTCCCAAAGGGGGGGGGGGATACTGCTCTCTAGGGGGTCTGCAGTGAGCCAGGGGGGCTGCAAGAGCAGATACCTACGCTTTATCCTTGGTCGTGAACTGCAGCACAAAAGTTTCTTCATTGCCATTTGTGCGAGTCCAGGTTGATGAGAGAAATAAATCCAGAGGTACATGCTCACACATTTTTAAAAAATAACTAACTGAAAGAGCAATTGCGTATTAAGAAAGCATCCCAGTTAAGTCAATATGTCTGATATTCACCCATAAGTGCCATATTAGTCTATACTTCTTCAGACTCACATAGTATGTGCACTGGTATGAAATACAGGAAGATCACCGGTCAATCAGTGCAAGGTCTTGTGGATGCAGTGGTGGTGGAAGAGCTCCAGGACTCTCACAGGTCTCAGTGTGACTCCACTTGGCTTGCCAACTGGAAGGTGAAAGTAGAAAGAGAGTGTGTGGCTTGTCTTCTAGGGAGAAAGAGAGGAAGTTCCCAGAATCCTCATGAGAAGTTCACAACCACAAGGAAGGCATCATCAGGCGGTGACCTGACTGACAGTCTAGACTCCACCCCTACATTTATTTATCAAGTTGACATGAAATTATGTCATTGTAAATAATTTGTAATTATGAAAATTGTACACTTTTAGAAAAATGGGAGGCAGGCCAAATAAGGTTGGATCCCTACATTATGAGCCAAAGCAAGCAACCACATTTTTAAAATGTGCTTTATCAACACTGTGATAACACTAAGAGAAACCATACTGGTCATTTCAAATGGTATTTCTCTGATTTCATATCGAGTGGCTAGGGGTAATGAAGGAAGAGAAATCTTCCCCAGAAAACATATTAATTCACTTTAACCTCAAAAGGCTTCATATTCTCTCGTCTTCCTTCACTTTGTTCTGAGGACAGATTCTAATGAACTGCCATCTAGAAAAGGAGGCTTAACTATTACAATGGCTGCCTTTTGTCAGGGCACAAAGTCCAAGCCAAAATATACATCTCTTAGGAGCACACTGCTAGTCGGTGGGAAGACACTTCTGGAAAGGCAAGTGCTTTTCTCAGAGTTCTAATGTTCTTCCCCCCACTCCTCTGTTAGAGGTGGTGCCACGGTTAAAGCACTTGGCAGCTAATCAGAAGAGTTGCAATTTGAGTCCTCCAGGCACTCTGGGGGAGAACAGCGGATGTGGCAGTCTCTCTCCCTGAAGATTTACAGTCTGGGAAGCCCTATGGGACTATGTTCTACCGTATTTTGTAGTGATTGCTATGAGTTAGAGTAAACTCGACACTGAGAGGTATGGAAGCATGTGTGTGCTTTTCCTGAGGCGGTACCAAGTAAAGAAGGAAAAAGAGAGGAATTGTTTAGCCCATCAGACCCATGTGTTTCAAAGTAGAATGCTGTTCCACAGGTTTTCCATGACTATGACCTTTCAGAAGCAGATTGTCAGGCCCACCTTCTGAGGCATTTCTGGATGGTTTTGACCCACCAACCTTTAGGTTACTAGTCAAGCACTGAAACATTTTGCCAACAAACATAATTTAGGTTGGGGAAGATCAAGATTGTTATTAGTCCCATAAATACTCAACACCTCAGCCAAGGCACATGATCCACAGTGGAGAACAGACCAATCCACAAACTGGTTAAATGATATTAAACTTCTCTTCTGCAGTGAGAAATGGATGGCGGGAAAGGACAGAAAGATTAATTCTTGGTGGATTTGTCTAAACGAAGGATTTGGGGAAAGAGTTGTTGTAGCTCAGTATTTCCCCAAGTGATGATACCACCCCTTTGGAGATGTTGGAATGATTCAGGGGCTTACCAAAGCAGATAACTACACTTTATCCTGGACTAGGATAATCCAGTTTTTTAATTTTCAGGAAAATTCTGGGTAACTTTTTTTTTTTTCTCTGTGAAAGGGTTGGGAGGCCCGATAAGGTAGGGAACCTATGCTGTGAATTAATTTCCAACTCACATCCCCAAGAAAGGCATATTAGTCAGGCTTCAGGTGCAGGAAATAGAAATCATGTTGGGTATTTTTATTAGAACGAGGTTTCCTACAAGGAATTTGAGGAAAATTTAGAAGGACTACAGGATTGGATTTCAGGTTGGGTCTCTAGAAATGACCTTAGAACAGAACCCTGGAGGCCTCAGGAAATTGTGATCTTGGCTGTCTTCCAGAAAGTGGGAGGTTAAGAGGCCACTACAAAATCTACTTATGTGAGCACCATATAATCATAGCATATGGCCCAGGGGTGGTGATGAAACCCTTGCCATCACTGTACACCTGCTGCTTAATGTCCATGAAGCCATTAAGTTGGGTGATATTTTTGCTGGGTACAAGATTCTAGGTTGATCTTTTTTTTCCCCTTTCAGGACTTTGTATATGTCACTCCATTGTCTTCTTGTGTGCATGATTTCTGCTGATAAGTCTGAGCTTATTCTAGTTTCTGAGAAGATAATACTTGGGTACTGGATCACAGATACAGAAAAAGACCAAGTCTATCCCCATGAACTTGTACACAGTGGGAAGAATTCAACCAACTATCCTCACCAGTTCCCTTCTACTTTCCGAGTCTTCCAAGACCTAGTTTGCATCTAGAACTCCAGTTACAAAAGAATCTAAAAAGGATTGCTTTCAATTTTGCAAGACAGGAATGCACACAGAGGTCAGAATCGATGCTGAGAACCAAATTACTCTGTTACAAGAAGGAGGGTGGAGGTAAAGGAATTGAATCTTTCCTTCACATCAACAGGGACAGGTTCCAGGGAGACTACTCATAAAGACAGAAATGTGTTCTCTGCAGTTTGAGGGACTCCAGTAGTGAGAGATGCCCTGACTACAAAAGTCAGATGATTTTGGTGCCACTTTGGGATCAATCAGAGGGGCCTGTAGCTTAGCTATTTGCCAGTAGGTTAGCAGTTTTAAATTCCCAGTAAAGGGCTACAGTCTGGGAAGCTCACACAGGCCATTCTACACTGCCTTCCAGGGTTGCTGTGCATTGGAATGAAATTGATGGCAGTGAGGTCAGTTTTTTTATTTTTTGTTTTCGGATCATTCTGTCCTTCCAGAATATGGGATTCAAAAGGAAGCAGGCAAAGAGAAGCATGAGGGTTTCCAACAACCACAATGGTCCACCCCTAGAGATGTGCCATGGAATCGATTCAGTCTGTCCAGGTGTGCTGTCTTAAGAGGAAACAGGGCATCAGTTAGAAGAAAGTAAAGGTCAACGATAAAAGGTAGCAAAGGGTCTGATTTTTAAACCAAACCTAGATTCTCAGCCAATTATATAGGACTAGCATGTTGTCTCCTGCTAGTGAAGAGGACACTCAAGTGAAGAAGGCATGAAGTATCTGCTGATGAAGACCCAGGATTGCAGCCTTCAGGATAGAGTACAACTCAATATAAGGAAGACCCAAATCCTCACACGTGCACCAATAGGCATCATGATACGTGCAGAAAAGGTTGAAGTTGCAGAGGGTTTGGGCTTGCTTAGATCCACAATGAATGTTTACATAAGCAGCAATCAAGAGATTAAAAAGGAATCACACTGAGTAACTTTGCTGTAGACGACCTCTTTAGAGTAATGAAAAGCAAGGATGGTATTTTGAGGACAAAGGTTTGCCTGACCCAACCCATGAATTTCCCATTGTTCTATAATGCCTGTGAAGGTTGGATATTGGATAAGGAAGACTAGTGAAGAATTGGTGGACTTGAATTATGGCACTGGAGAAAAATATTAAAGTTCTCTGAATAGGTAAAAGGACAAATATAGCTGTCTTGTAAGAAGCATATCCAGAGTGCTTCTTAGAGGCAAAGATAATAAAATTTCATCTTCCATACTTTGGACATGTTAGGAGAAACCACATCCTGGGGAAGGGCATCACGTTTGGTAAAGTCAAGAGAAGGAGATGGATTGGCCCAGTGGCTGCAGCAAGGGGCTCCAGCACGGGGCCCATTGTGAGAGTGGTGCAGGACCAGAAAGTGTTTGGTTCTGTTGTGGGTCAGAGCCAACTCGATGACCCCGAGCAACAACACAACATTTTAGTGAGGATCCCTGGTTGTACAGTTGTTACTAGTTGCACTGCTAACCACAAGGTCAGCAGCTCAAGGCCACCAGACTCTCCGAGGAGAAAAAGCCAGAGTTTCTAGTCTCATAACGAGTTCCAGTCTCAGAAGTCCCCAGCGGGAGTTCTACTCTGCCCTGTAGGGTCACTATGAATGTGATCAAGTTGGTGGCAGCAGTTTGGCGTTTTAGAATCACTTTAGTTACTGAGATGAGACCATAACTGGTTTTATTTTAATTCTCAAAGAGTGACCATGAGATTTAAAAAGATTTCTTCTAGGTACTGGAGAACTAATCCTACAGAGTGAGCTTAAAGAGAAAATGAAGCCAAAGAAAGTTGCTTGTGATTGTATTATTCTAAGATTTGTTTGAAGTAAGCACATTGATTTCTAGTTAACCTCTAAAATGGATTGAGTGTATGTCATAGGTGTTGCGTGGTTAGACGCTGTCAGGTCAGTTCCAACTCAGAGCGACCCTGTAATGGAAATAGGAATGCCCTGCACCATCTTCACAATTATTATATTAGAGCTTATTAGTTGCAGCAACAGTGTCAGTCTCTTTCCTTAAGGATCTTACTCTTTCTCATTGATCCTCTCCATATTTCATCACAGAACTACCTAAAACATCCTTCGAGAGATGGAGTAACTCTAGGTAACTTAGGAATGGCTGGATGTGGTTGAGCCTCTTTGGTTGGTGATGCATAAACTCTCTGGTCTGCATCACAGAGCTCAGATATGATCGATGCAGGAGCAACGATTGTATAAATGGACTGGCAGAGAAATGTAACTGCTAGTTACTTAAAACCTCAATAAGGAAATTCTTCATTAGCCACTGCTCGGCTGGTTTCTCCAGCCACACTGGTCCTTTTCCCAGGCGAGGTGATTCTCATCAGTATAATAGCACAGGCAGGCTACATGATGTTTGAATGGGTTTGGGGCGGGTGGCAAACACTAGGTTAATGCTCATTTTCTAGGAAGAGAGCCAAACTGGTAGTAACAGAGAACACAGCTTTTTATGAAAAACATTGACCCCGATAAAGACAACATGTATGGCCTCTTTCACCACATGTCTTCTGTGGTGTCTTGTTCCTTTGGGTTAGCAAAGGATTTGGCTAGTATGAATAATATCACTATGAACATCAAAACATAACTATGAGCATTTCTAAGTCTTTGTGTAGATACATAAGTTTATTTCTCTTGGGTGGATATTTTTGTGGAATTTCCAGGTTGTTTGGTGAGGTTAGAAAAATGTACAGTTTCTTGTAAAGATGTACAGTCTTAGAAACACCCTGGGGCAGTTCAACTCTTCCTACAGGCTCACTGTGTGTCAGAACCACTTGGTAGCAGTTGGTTTGGTTGGGTGAGGGTAAGCTTGCATTCAACTTTTTGAAGGGCATCAAACTATTTTCCAAAATGGCGGCACCATTTTATGCTCTTCTTAGCAATGTATGAGGGTTTCTGCATCTTCTCCCACATTTGTTGCTGTCTGTCTTTTAAATGATAACCCTCCTAATGGGTCTACACTAACAATACGTTTTAGTTTTAATTTGCATTTCCCTTATGAGTAATGGCACCGGACATCTTTCCATTAATGATTCCTCTTTCTTCTCTGATGAAATCTTGATGAAAATCTTTTGCCCATTTTCCCTTTTTTTAGAATTCTTTTATATAGTCTAGATAGAAATTCTTTATCAGATTTATGATTTATCTTTCTGTTTGTTTGTTGGTGTCTTTTGAAGTGCTGAAGGTTTAAATATCGATGAAGTCCAATGTACCAATGTTTTCTTCTTAAAAAATCTCAAGGAAGACACAGTTTTTTTCCTATTGTAGTTTTCAAAATTATTTATTTTCCTGTTATCCACAGCAGAGCATTTATCAGTTTGAGAATTTCTACATGTACAGTTCAGTGACATTGATTACCTTTTTTTCAGATTGTGTAACTATTCTCACCCTCCTTTTCTGGGTTATTACTCATCTATCAAAATAACTCATGGCTTCCTGCATTTCTTAGCAAAATTTTCGAGTTAATGTTGCCAGTTTGATCCTGTATAGATGGAATTTGAAAAAGCACAATGCTTGTGGTAGACATTCTTCACTAGTTGAATTTTTAAAACTTATCAAGTTTTAGAAAGACATCAGGGAATATTTTTGGCATTGATTATTTAGGGCAATTACTTCTGGGCGCTCCTCCAGTCTGCACGGTCCCAGAAAGTCTCAAGTCCATGAGAACTTCTTTCCTACATTTCCCCCACTTTGATCAGGATTTTTCTATACAATCTTTCATTAAAACGTCCATTAATGGTAACCAGGTACCACCTACTGTGTCGGGTCTCATGACAAAGGAGGCAGTTGTTCATGGAGTCAATCAACCACACCTTCCATCTTCTCTGCCTGTTCCTGACTCTTCTTCGTCTTGGTTTTCCAGGCAAAGAGATGTTGTGCTTTGGAGAATTGCTTGTAAGTTTTTACCATACCAGGCACCACCCAATAAACCAGGAAGTGGGACAGAATCCCTGAACACCCGACTAGGCGAAGTACCTGTTATGTGGCAGGAAATAATAATGCTATCCTATTTTCTCATGTAAATAATCCTTCTAGGGTGACCGAATTTTATTTTATTTTCCCCTCAACTGCCACGTCAGAAGCCCTCAGGAGCATTCCCACTTCATTCCGCGGGGTTTCTGGAAGTCACAATCAACAAGAGGCAGTGGGTTTGGTGGTTTTGTCTTTCCACAGAGGAGCACTCGTGGAATAGTGGTTACCACTTGGGCTGCCAACTCCAAGGTTAGTTGTGTGAAAGTAAAGATGGGGCTTTCCACTTCTTAACAGAGTCACAGTCTCATCGCCTCTGAAACCCAGAGGGGCAGTTTTACCCTGTCCTGGAGGGTCACTCTGGGTCGGCATCAGTTGGATAGCAATGGGTTTTTTTTGACATCCCTTTTACAGCCTATCAATGTTTCCAGAACTGATTTTACTGAAAAAAAATATCTCTATAGGGGAATTTTCAGATAGGCACGATCTCTATAGACTGTCTTGAGATTGGAGGAAAAGGAACTTGCATTGACTACGGAGGGGGGGGATGTGGGGTGAGAGAGTAGGTGGGGGCTGCAACATACATGAAAATTATTAGAGAAACCATGCTAAAAGCCCAACATAAAAGGGACAAGAGGCTGTGGGGGCAGGAAGAGAAAAGATGATGACAAATTAATGCTAGTAGTTCTTGTAGGAAAAAGAAAAACAGAGGCACGTGGGAGGGGGCTTGGCGCTAGGAGGGAGATAGGGGAGGGACTGGTGGTGTTTTCTTTGCGACCTCTTCTCTCCCTCGTGATAGTGGAGGATGGCGAGGGGAGGAAACCAGCTCCCAGAAGTCAGAGATGTAGTTCAAGTACATGGAGCAAGTGGGCGTCAGTACAGCGCTGGTCGGCTTCCCTCTAACTCGGTGACCTGGGACCATCCCTCGCTCACAGAGCCTTGGTTACCTTCCTGATCAAATTGGGAATTACCAATTCCACTTCTCAGGAACTTGTGAGAGTCAGGGAAGGGGCTGTTAGTGGCGACTCTTGCCGCACATCGGAATACAATGGAATCCAGCACACGGATCCAGGAATGCTCTGGATGAAAACCTTTAGGTATGGCTAGGGTATGAAGGCCACGTAGTCCTACAGGGCCAGAGAGAAAAATGGTTTGGCTACAGTAACACATTCCTGTATTAACCAGATATTTGAGAAAGAATGTCAACCTTATCCATCATCTAATTTGGGTAATGTTTAATGGTAAATACTGCCTGGGAGAAACAAAAATAAAACCCTAGACATCTATATATCCGTGCACATGCACAAGTGTGTGTGTGTGTGTGTGTGTGTGTGTGTGAGTGAAATCTTCCGTTGCTAGAAATGTGGGCGAATCTCCTACTCTGAATGAAAGATAAATGATACCAGGAGACAAATGGGAAAGGAGGCGATCGATTGAAACCTTTGTACTGTCGTTAAAAGAGAAAAATAGGAAGAAGCTTTCTCATCTGTAAAATGAAGGCGCGAGTGTAAATAATTTGGTAGACCATTTCTTCCTTATGACTGGGGGGAAAAACAAGGAAGACACTCTAGAAGGAAGACACTCCTTGTCAGGGCAAAAAAATTTCCAGAAGAGATCTTAAGGTGGTTGGTAAGGTAGAAAATTTGGGGGCCCACATTTTAAGACAGAAGACATCTTCAATGTGGCAAGGAAGCAAAAATGAAAAAAAAAAAAACCAACCCAATAACCCTTCCTTAAAATACACAAGAAGACTTAATTCATGTGTGAAAAAATCCACATGGTAAAAAGGAGGTAGGGGTGGGTGGGCAAATTTAAATCTGAAGCTCGAATCTTCTTTTAACAGCAGTGCAGGGGAAGTCAATGTTTTGGATTATGGAGCTGGGGACGAGTGCTTTGCAGGCCAGAATGTTAGACAGAGTAATTAAATTTGAAATTTGGAAGGGCCTGGAGGCTTGCAAATAGGTTGTGAGATTAATAAAGGCAAGCGGTCATTTAAAAATTCCAGACTGGCACCTGGGCCTGCAGGAGGAGGCTGTGACCCAGTTACATGAGGGCCAGGATCCTGAAGACTGGCCACTTCCCCTCTAGCTCTCTGGCCCTGCAAACTTAGTTCCTACCCAGCAGCCAAATCTCAATGGCAGACTCATTCATAGACTATCTCCCAGATGTGCAGGCATTTTAAATATATGCTTCAATGCTTCACTATTGTGTTCTGTAATAATATCACTCCTCACATTAGCCTCATTCACATCCGTGCTGGATAGACTCTGTGGGTCTCTCCAGATGTTTTCACCCCCTTTCATGACCTGCTCCGAGCCCTCTGAGCTGGCCTGTGTGGATGGCATCGGCAGGTTCCCTGGCCCTTGGCCTTCCTCCCGGCTTGGGAGGGCACCGGAGGCTTGGGGGCCCCATGCGTGTCTGAGGAGAACCGTGTCCCACAGTATTTGGTGACTGAGCTTTCAGTAGTAGGTCTCCTTGGGCTGGACTCAAACCACCAAGCTATGAGTTAGCCACTGAGCCTGTCAAGCACTTGTACCACCCTAAGCTTCCACCTCTGGGCTCAGTATTAGGAAAGAGATCTGATGAAATGTATCAACTCCCAAAGAAAGGGAGTAGTATTAGTGGTGTGTGTGTGTGTGTGTGTGTGTGTGTGTGTGTGTGTGTCTTGGCATCTAAGTGTGTCCTTTTAAGTAACACTTTTGCTCACTCAAAGGTCAACCTCAAGAGAGGAGAGGAAGGAGAAAGTAGGGGAAAAGAATGTTTCTAGGCAGAAACAGAGCCCTGGTGGGGAAGGGGGGTATGTGTTGGACTATGAACTGTAAGGTCAGCAGTTTGAAATCACCAACTGCTCTCCAGGAGCCAGGCAAGGCTTTCTGCTTCTGTGAAGAGTGACCGTCTCAGAGCCCACAGGGGCTGTTGAACTGCCCTCCAGGGTTCTTCAGAGTGAGAGTTAGCTCACTGCAGTGTTTCTAAGCAATAGGCTCCCAGCCGGAGGCCCCTTTGTGTTAGGGATGAACACAAAGTTATTTGCACATGTGTCCCTGTGTGTCAAGCATTGGCAGTGTTATTGTGTATTCTGATGAGAAAAGTAAAGCACAGTCATTGCAAAAAAAGAAAAAATCCACAAACCCATCAACCATATGCTACTTAAGTGAAAGCACTGTGTCATCGCAGTGGCCAGCCCTGCCGTCTGCCTCTGAGTGTGACTTTTCACACCTTCTCTCCCTTCAGCAACATAGACTGGTGTGGAGATTTTTTCTGAATCTGTCAAACTGGATAGAGAAAGAAATACAAATGAAAAGGTTCCCTTTGACTCAGATGCTCTGAAGGGACACATCAAAGGGGCTAAATGGGTTTTCTCTCACAGAAGCCTAAGCTCTTCCTGTGTTCGACCCTCATCCTTGGATGCTCCTGACGGTTGGTCATGCGGTGCAGCGTAAAACCACTCAGACGGAAGGCTGCCTCTGAATAGTACCCTCTCTCCTCGTTCCCCAGCCTCTGTCTTAGTCATGGCGACCTTTGTAACCATAACATTCCCGAAAGGAATCAGTCAACAATGTAAAACCCATGGCCACTGAGTTGACACCAGCACCTGGTGGGTCCCGGGAAACCTGTGTTCCATCAGGCTGTCAATGGCTGGGTCAGCATCATGTCCTTCTGGATGGACTCAAGCTGCCCACATTCTGGCCAGCAGCGGAGCACACGGGCCACTTCTACCACGCAGCGACTCTGTTGTAATATCGGGGTGTTTGAAGGGGTGTTCCTCTTCTGAACAGAGGAAGGGTATTATATAATAGGAGCCCTAGTAGCATAATTGGGGTATGTGTTGGGCAGCAAACCGGAAGGTTAGCCGTTCAAAACCACCAGCAGCTTCACAGGAGAAAGATGAGGCTTTCTCCTCCCATACAGCGTTACGACCTTGGTTCCCTGCAGGGCCAGTCTTACCTTGTCCTGTAGGGGTGAACTGAGTTGGAAGGGACTTGACGGCAGAGAGTTTGTTTGTTTAAACAGAAGGAACAGTTTCCATTACAGAATCAATACATTATTGTCCTAAAAGCTTTAAGCAATAGATTGATAAACTAAAAAGCGAAGGCACCTCACTCCCCTTTCAGTCATTTTTTTTTACAGCCACTCCCACCTCACTGCTCCTTCATAGCCACCGCTTAATAGTTTGGCATGCACACATCTTTTGAAGAAAATTAGATAAGCAGGGCAACCTTGTTGAGGTGTTTTAAAATAGGACAATCAAGTTGGAGAAGGACTGGCCTCTCCCTTGCCCATTTTGGATCAGCAGAGAAGGATAGCACTTTCAACAAAGAGAGGACTGAGACAAGTTTAAAGGAAAAAAAAATTCTGAGAGAAAAGTATACTGAGAGAGAGGAATTCAATTTGTTGGGGGGAAATTAAGAAGAGATTCAGTATTACCAAATTTTAAGAATTGAAACTCGCAGAGAGAAGTAACGATAGAATGTGGTTCACACACCATGGGAAACCGTTGACGGAAGGGAATTGGAAGGGTTTGGGCAGTATGGTGGCGCATGCACACAGTTGGGGGACTTTGAGTAGCTGGATGTGCAGTTGGTTATGAACCCAAAGGCACAACCCATTCAATGCGTAGACAGAGAGATGATGAGATGGATAAATTGTTGTTACTAAGAAGGTAATAGTAAAGAGAATCAAGAAAATATGAAAGGCAGGGGATTCATGATCTTATTACCATACCGCTGATTTCTCTTAGTTGGAGGTTCAATTACATTCACAGACTGCGGCTAAAGAAATCAAAGACCAATGGTGTTTACTGCGTAGGGCATAGATGGGCTAATTCTCTGCATTATTTGTAGCTATAATTGTTGGCAGAGCCTTTTAAAGGGTTGTAACCAGACTTCCTAGGATTTATTTTTTTGCTCCCTCCTGCCCTCAGTCCTCAAAACTAGGCATTATGTTTCTGTAGGACTGTGGGGATGAAAGCACGAAGGTCCTTTTGCATGAGGAATGTCAGAGAAAGTTTGAAAAGAAGATCCTGTAAAAGCATTCAGAGAACTAATTATGTATTCACCCATTTAGGAACGAGAGAAAAATTCTCCTGAAGGGGAAGTGGGAAGAAAAATGAGGAACAAAATGTCAAGAAAGGGGTAGAAGAGAGATGTTTATGCTTAGTTACTTGGTGTTATCAGTTTCTGAGTCTGGTGTGAAAAAAATTAATTGACAACGATTGACCAGGAAGTGGTGAAGTGAGAAGAATTAATTCTCCAAAATAAAGTTAAACTATTTTTGTTATATTGTTATGGGGTTATTATTGGCAAAATGAGATATACTTGTGTGTGTGTGTGGGGGGGGGGGATAAGTATAGACACTGGCAAGGTAAAATAGGTTCTATTCGGGAAGGCATAATGCTTTTTAACATTGCCGTTTTCAAAAATCTTTGGCAGCACTTTCCCTCTAGTATATGTTGTCTTGTTAGGTAGAAATCCAGCTTTGAAAGCTCAGCAACCACTATCCCCATAACTTCTCCCATAGATAGATGCTCAACTGTTGAGTTGCAAAGTCTAGAAGGGAGGACTTTAGAGCACGTATCTTTTGAGCCAGCAGGCTGGACCCAGTCAGTAGCAGAAACTCAAAATCATCCAGCTGTTATGAAGTTGCTCTTAACTCATAGCCACCGTACCTAGGGTTTCCAAGGTTATACATTGTTATGGAAGAAGACAGTCTCATTTTCTCTCACAGAGCAACTGGTGGGATCTAACGACTGGCTTGTCATCAGCAGACCAGCATCTAACCTACTATGTAGTGCTGCGTAAACCATTGCCATTGAATGGATTCCAGCTGACAGCAGCTCCAGAGTTTTCAAGGTGGTGAGTCTTTGAGGAAGCAGATGGCCTCATCTTTCTCCTTCTTAACTAGACTTTTCTTTCCCATTCCCCAATAGCCATCTGTACCAAGACTATCAGAATGACAGTTTAATCAAGCAGTGCTTTACAAGTCACATGCACACCAGCTGTGTTAAAGTTCGTCAGTAGGCCTCATTTGTAGGCCTGCTTGCATTTTGGCTGATTATTAAGACTTCCTGTCTTGGTGAGGTCCCTTGATGGTGCCAATTGCTGATAGCCACATGGTTGGTGACTGGAGCCCGCCAGTGACAGTGGGAAAGTGAAGTTCTGTTGGTCTGCTTCCAAAACGAGTCCTGTACCCAAAAGACCTGTGGACAAGTTCCACTCCGCGACACTTGGAGGCTCGATGACATGAAACCACTGTTTCAGTTCGAAGTCTTTTGACACCAGGAACCATGATCAGTTTAGTTTTCATGACTTATTTCCTCATTGCTCCTTCCTTCTTCTTTTCTTGGCAGTTCTTGTCTTGACCTTGACCATTCAGTAGATCCAAAATGGCTCCTCATGGCTAGTCCTCCCCTTCTTTCATTGGCACCCTGATCTTCTCTCTCTTTCTCTCGTCTTCTTTTTAACCTGGCTAGATTGTGCTTATTCTCTCAGAGCTTTCTCAGATGCAGACTGCTCCAGGTGACTGCCCTTGATACCACAAGCTGGGATGTGTCTCACCTATGAAATGGCCTGTTAGCTGTTAGCTGGTGCTTGCCAGCTTGCAATCCACAACCACTTGTTTCTGCTCTACTCTGTGACACCTCACCCCCTGGAAGCAGAGATGATAACTCATATAACCAGTACTTTACACCAAGCATGAAGAGATCTGAATAGTGTTGTCTTAGATCCTGTTCTAAGAATCCAATAAAAAGGAAAGAGGAAGGAGTGAGGGAGTGAACTCATTGCCCATATTTCTGGACCACACATACGTTGTTTATGTGTATTGCCCACCATGTGATAGCCTGACCATTTTGTTCTCCACATGCTTCAGGTTTTCGTGGGCCTGGTATTTTCCAGAATTCTACATTACAAATCAGTGCAGGTCCAACACTAAGTAAGATTGTCCTGAAATCAATAGAGAGATACACTGACTTGCCTTTTCTTGTCTTGGATTTCCTAGCTGAAGTGCAGTGGCTGATGTCATTCTCAAGGAGCCAACCTAAGACAAGTGACTTTGAGGCGAGGTCCACCTTGGATAGCAATGGCGTAAACTGGCTGGCTTTCCTCTCATGAACTTTCATTTGCAATTGGTGAAATTCACATTGTGAAAAGCAACTGTAACTTATGGTCTATAGTTGTATGAGCTTAAGAATACTCCAAGGAAGTGATTTTGTGCTTGTCCTCTCTCCAGGCTTGTCAATTCTTGCTCTGTGTCCCCAGACTTCAGACATTGGTTTTAATGTTTTTGATTTCATTTTATTGTGATCTGTGAACACT
>PVJH01009264.1:0-80138 GCA_004026705.1 Nesogale talazaci | reverse complement strand
TTGCAGGTGTGCTGACCTTCACTTGTTAACTTTGAAAATAACTTTGTTTCATACCTTGGCTTGTTGCCTAGGCATGCTTACCCTATAAACTTGTTTTATTTCTCCCTAATAAACGAGACTTGATCAGACTCCTGTCTTGTCTCCATTCTTCGCGTTTCCTACCCATCTTCATCTTTCAGGCTCCGGACCCAGGAATCCATGTTCGAGTGTCCCGCGGGCCGGGACAGATGCCCAAGAAAAAAAATTCTGAAGTACAACTAACTGTCATTTTACCAGGGTTGGTGAGGAATACTGTTGTCAAATTTGACCAATTTTTGTTTATTTTAAGTAACTTTGAGTCTGTTCCAAATGATACCAACCCTGTGTGCAACAGAACAGAACGTCACCATCATGCTTGTTAAGTTTCATCTCACTGCTACCCCTATTGTATCAATTCATGTCCCTGAGAATCTTCCTTTTTTTCACTGACCCTCGACATTACTAAGCATGGTGTCTTTTTCTAGGTGCTGCTCTCTGCTGATGGCATGACCACAGTGTGTGAGGTGACGCAGCACCATCCTTGCTTTGAGGAAATCCTGGGCTGTCCTTCCTCTAAGATTAAATTTTTTTACAGCACCTCATGGTATTTTAAAAATCTTCTCCAGGACCATCATTATTCAAAGTTCATCAAACCATTGTCCAGCCTTCCTTACTCATTGGCCAGCATTCCCTTGCATATGATGTGATTGGAGACTCTGGCCCATGGCTATTTTCATGGGCCCCTTAATCTTCAATGTGACACCATAATGCCGTGTAACATATTAGACCCCATAGGAAAGAGATATAAGGGGCTGAGTGATATTCGATGCCACATATAAGGTTATTAAATGAAAGTGCAAGGATTTCAAACAAGCATTTACCCTTAGCCCTTTAAGAAATAGGAGGTTATTGGATGCAGGGTTTATTTGTAAAATGTCTAACTGTCAAATTACAAAAAATCCTCCAGAGCAGCTCTATCAACCACAAAGGGTTTCTATGAGGCAGAAAAGATGCAATGAGAGGGGTTAGGATTTTGAGTCAAATATCTGTTTCCTTGTTTGCTTACTTGCTTGCTTCAATGATTTGTCTCCATTGGAGAAGAATTCCTGGTATGGGAATAGCTCTCAGATATCACAATGAATAAGTGAAAAATGATTGAATGGAAATTTGCTGTGTTCATATCAAAGAATACAGACACACCAGGACTCTGATTAATGTAAGGTAACCAACACTTGCATATGGCAAGATACGACACAGCCTAGCCTTAGGCCTCCAATAGCCTCCATGTCTGTAAGCTGCGTAGGTCCAACATGCAGCAGGAGCCAGTGTTGGAGAAACCTCCTATTGGAGTGGCAGGGCCTGTGTTCGCTGGACTGTTCACAGTCTCCAAGCTTTATCCAGCAATGATGCTCATAGGCAAATCTCTCCTATGATTCCCTGTTTAAAAGCTGCCTCCCCACCAGGGGACTCAAGTGACTGCTGAATCAGGGTGACCTTGCTCCAACATGTCTGCTTCCTTCCTCCTTCCCCTCCTCATGGTGCTGTGTCTTCCATCGGGTCAGTGTTGGGGGAGATAGGATCCTACACAACATATTCACAGAGAGACGGGGTGTTTAATGTGTATTTTCTATATCTCCAGGTGACCTGGCTCAGGTGCAACTGCAGGAGACAGGTCCTCAGATGGTGTGACCTTCCCAGACCCTCACTCTCACCTGCACCATCACTGGGAACTCTCTTTCCAGCACTGGTGCAGCTTGGAATTGGATCAGACAGTGCCCTGTAAGTGGCCTTGAGTGGATGGGAAGGATTTGCTATGGATCGTCACAGTGGAAGAGAAATTATACCCCATCTCTAAAAGATTCCTTGGTCATCAGTCCAGACACATCCAAGAACCAGTTCTCCCTGAAGCTTGGCTCCACTCCTGCTGAGGATATGGCCATGTATTACTGTGCAAAGGACACACACACAGTGAGGGGAAGTCAGTGTTTCCCCATCCGCAACAGTATCCTTTGCAACCTGAAGCCATCAAAAGTTGACAATCCCTTATTGGTAAATTCCTCCCACATACACTTTTGACCCCTGTTAATTCCCCTGTAAGCACAATAGTACCACTTAAAAGGAAAGAAGGATCCTAAGAGCTGGTCCAAGACCTCAAGATAACAAATATATATCCTCCTAGGGAAAATTCCTAGCTCCACACAGTGGTACAATGTCCTGGACTTAAAGGATGGCTTTTTCTGCATTCTGTTGGATGAACAGTATCAGTTCCTTTTTGCCTTTGAATAAATGTTAGAGCAAGGGCATTCACAACTGTTGGATCGTGCTGTAAATGGGCTTCTAAGACAGTTCCCGTTTGTTCAGACAAGCTCTGAGCCAGAACCTAGCTGACCTGACTCTAGAGGGGAGCCCAGTCCTACAATATGTAGACAAATGACCTCCTCATCTACTCAGCCACTCGGAAACAGTCCATTGCCCACACAGCACAAGTTCTAAACTTCTTGGCAAAAAGAAGTTACAAAGTCTCCAGGGCCAAGACACAGCTAGTGCAACATGAGGTAACATAGTTAGGACTAATTTTATAGACATGAATGAAAGGGCTCTCCTCAGAACGAGGAAGGGCAATTGTGGAGCTACCTGGCCTGGAAAAGCGGAAGCAGCTATGAGTGTTTCTAAGCTTCACAAGGTTTGGTAGAATCTGAATTCCTAACTACAGACTCCTAGAAAAGCCCCTATATGAGAGCTTGAAAGGGAAACGTAACTTAAAACCACTTCTGTGGGGCACAAAGCAGAAGGAAGCAGTAGACCAGCTTAAGACTCTTCTGCTCCAATCTCCAGAACTGGGTCTCCTAAACCCTATAAAGAAGTTTTTCTTGTATGCTAATGAGCCATAGGGAGTTGGTCTGAGGGTGCTGGTCCCGAAGGTAAGACCCCAGCCTCAGTCAGGAGCCTACGTATCAAGAGGTTAGATCCCACCTCAGCAGGACAGCCACCTTGCCCAGGAGCAATAGCTACCATGATCCTCTTGGTTCAAGAAGCAGTAAAGATCACCACAGGAAGAACCTCAAAGGTCCTGACTAAACATAGGATCTCCGAACTGCTACAAGCTAAAGGCTATAGATGGTTTTCTGAAAGTGGTGTTTTGAAGCACGAGGTTCTTCTTATTTTAAACCCTGATTTCACTGTTCAGATTTGTTTACTCAGTCCAGGCACATTACTCCCTGACCCTTGGAAGGACACTAAATCCCTTCATTCCTGCTTTGAGCTGTTGCCTACTAATCACTTGCCTCGACCCGACCTCAAAGATCAACCGCTGGTATTAGCAGATGGTGTGTGGGTCTCAGACACCTATGAAGCAGCTATGTGGTTGAGAGAGTGATAGAACTGCAAGATGTTGAGCTACCTTGCAAGGCAATTGAGCCACATTATAGAAAGCAGCATAAGAAACTTCATTTTTTGAAGAATAAGGAAAAAAGTGACACTTTAACCCACTCCAAAGTGGAGGGAAGCCAGAACTAGCAGAGGTCAGGAGAGGCAACCACAAAAATGTGGGGAACCCTGAGAAGGACTGGCGGGAGGCTGCTGAAGTTCCAATGATGTCAAAGAATCAACCAGAATCACTATATAAACAATGGTTAGAACTGGCCTTTTTAGAGAACTCGAATCCAGGAATTTCAACAACTCCGATTCTCTCCAACTCTATCCTTGTGAGTGCACCGAAGAAGGCAGTGCTTATTGGGACTATGATATTAGAATATTGTGTGTGAAGAACACTGTTACTATTATGTTTTTCTGATATTCTTGTTCTCATATTCTCCTACTTAGTTAATGTTGAGAATTATTGGATTGTTTGATGTGTGTTTGCAGTGAATAAACTGAGCATTCAAAAATGTCTAAGATCGTTACTAGTAAAAGCCCCCTTTGGTCGCTGTATACTCAAAAGAATTGTACAGGAAATTGAGAAAAGTGTAGTTAGAAAAACTTCTGTTAACTAAAGTGATAGGCTTAGCCTTGGCCAAGTGCACACGGAGGAAGAGAAATCGGACACAATGATTGGAGTCCTGACTAGAACAAGGGAGGAAAGAAAATTCCATCTAAGTCAAAGCAATGCTGTATCACCCCTGTAAACATTTCTAGACTAACTAATTCTATAATGCTTCTGCAAACATTTACTTGTTTTAGGCATGCCCTTAAATTACCACATGAAAGGCAAGTCTTGCTAACAAAACAGAATCCTCAGAATAACCCCTGCCATTTGCTGCAGACATCCTGACATAAGGGTACAGGAGAGTGGAGTGAGCTTTGTGAGGACTGGTGCTGTCACTGCTTAATCAAAACTTGAGTAAAAATTGTAGCTTGATTAATTGCCTTTGATTGAAATTCTATAAGTATCCAACTCTATCAGGAGAATGGGGCTGGTCTCCCAAAACCCTGCATTGGACTGAGGCAGTCTCTGGGCAGAGAAATAGAAAGTTTCTTTTACTTTGAATTCTGGTGGTAAATCTCATGATTCTTAACACTCTAGGTCTCTAAACAAGCATGTTACAGTATGACACTTAGACTGATCTACCAACCACCAGAAACAGATGTTATGAGATAGGTGTATGCTGGAATGATCATGTTCAAGTGTTGCCATACCAGTCTGGATATGAAAACTGAACTACTTCAATAATTCCCAACTGAGAAATATTAGCATGCCATGTGCTACAATTCCTGGATTGTAGGCAAACTCCTTAATCTTTTTTGCAAAGCCATTGCTTATTCTTCTCAGCAAATAGTACCCCTGAGAAGCATTTCCCCATTGTTGAAATATGTACTAATTTAGAGATAAACAGATAGTTTAATAATTCAGTAAATGAGTACTGTCAAATATAAGCTTAGAGATAAGTGTTTTTAATGGTGTATATAAATCAGAAAAAAATTCAGATTGAGAATTGAACTTTAAAAATGCATGTTTAGAGATAATACTACTTTGTTGATGGTCAATGATTTAACAGATTTTCCAAAATGAGTTAATCTGTGAATTTGGGGTAATAGATTCAAGTTAGAGATCCCTGAGCAGTTTTTACCTAAAGCAGAAATAGAAAGGCAGACTTTTGTTATAAATGCTCAAATTTCAGGTCAGCCAGAGTCCCCTGGGTAATGGACATTTCAAAGTGTCTATGCTCATTCCCCAAAATTTAAAGACCTGAACTGACCACATTTTATCCAGAGGGCTTGTTGGGTCCCAAACCAGTGTATTTTGGCTCAAGATCTAAAATCCTCTTTTTGAATCTTATTCTTACTTTTCCATGTTGGTTACCAAATGGAAACCAAAAGAAATCAAAAGAAATCTTTCCCACTCTCTCCTCTGATGTATCCCTTTACTTGAAGTCAGGACACCACACTAGTCTTGTACCACTCTGAAAAATCTCTGCCAAACAAAAAAGTCTCTTTTCTGAATCTTGCAAGTCTAAACCTTGTCTTGTCTTGGGCCCAACTTCTGTTAAGTGGCAGCTTCTTTCCTAGGACACCATGACACTTAAATCACTTTACCTACACTGAGCATTTCCATAACCATCAGGCACAGGCATGTAGTGGCTGTGTTGCTTATAAGCATGGAGGAGTTTGTGAGGATTATGGACCAAGGTGGGAAAACATCTGGCTGTTTAACATTAGTAGGAGGCCAAGATCAACTGGATCTTTCCTACTAGAGGCCTGAGGTTATGTGTGCTTAAATAACATACAGAGAAGTGGAGGACAACCTCTGGCCCTAGCATCTGAAGTGTACCTGCCAAAGTGCGAGTCATTTCCTTAAGCATTCATTTCTATAGGATGTTGCAACTATTTACAGAGCCCAAAATCATGAGAGAACAAATTCAAGGGAGGAGTGGGTAGAAAATGGTGCTGAATGGGGCCCTGGAAAAGCTGAATGTCTGAGGCATCATCAACTCCCAAATCCTTGGAACTGGTTGGTATTAATTTTTCTTTCTTTTTTGGCACTAATTTTTCTAAAACATATTTACCATTTAGGAAAATTACCAAGAACTCTGAGGAGGTTGATTAAGAGACACCAGTATCTAAAGAAGATATGGATCGTAGAGTGTGAGGTAATGAAGACACCCTGGGGTGCACCTAATGGTTTCAAAGAACTCTGTACTGTCCAGTCTCTGACACCCAGGATCTATGGAAACCCCAGTGAGGGGCTGCAGGGGGAGGACACGGGGTTTAGAAAGGCTGGGCTGTTTTGTAACCACTCATAAAGACCAACTAGGAAAAGTGCTCTCTCGCTGCAGACTAACATACAGTCAGTTCAAAAGAAGCATCACCCTACAATTAATTGGCTCAGAAGAAACAAAGAGTCTCTATTTATAAGAAAGGGCTCCCTCATATGCAAAGCATGCATCAGATATTATGTGTAAACTCCAGCCTTGGGCACTGAAGGTTATCAGTTCTTTTCTGACAGGGCTGTGAGTCCCTTGGGAAAGCACAACTGTGGGGTAAAGATGCTGTCACTCTGTGTTCTCCTGTACTTGGTGACAGTTCCCCAAGGTGAAGGTCTCAAATGTCAGTGTTGAATCTCTGAGGATTGTGACAACAAGTGACTGACTAATCAAGACCAATGATCTTTACTTACAGGAGTCCTGTCCGAGGTGCAGCTTCAGGAGTTGGGCCTGGGATTGGTGAAACCCTTCCAGCAGCTGTCCCTCACTTGCATTAACTCTGGTTACTTCGTCATCACCACTTACAGCTGGAGCTGGATCCAGCAGCCCTCAGGGAAGGGACTGCAGTGGATGAGAGGGATACCCTATAATGGTGATACACATTACAGCACATTCTTCCAAAGCCGACTCTCCATCACCAGAGACATATCGAAGAATCAGTTCTTCCTACACCTGAGCTCCATGACTGCAGACGACATGACCATGTATTACTGTGCAAGGAGCACAGTGAGGGGATGTCAGTGTGAGCCCAGACACAAACCTCCCTGCAGGGGAGACATTGGGTGGCAGGGAGCATACAGGACCCACAGAACACAGACGCCTAGCCCTAGATAGGCACAGATGAGTGACTGGGTTTCCTTTTGGAATTAGGGCTCCCTCTCTTAGCTTTCAGCACCCCCTTGAACAATTTCTTTTCCCTTTAAATTTTTTCCTTGCTGCAGGCTTGAAAGGAAAAAGTACCATTCTGTTCTTTCAGTACAAATATTAAAAGTGACTTTGACCCTTCCCTATTGACCTATTTTCCTTCTTGAGAAATGGATTATCTTGAGAGTTCTCATCCTATTTATTACTCTAAATCTGTTGACAATGAAATACAAGAATGTCCAGATTCATGAGTTTAATACATGTTTTCAAATGCCCTGAGCTCAGTGACCTACAACAGCCCAGTGTCAGGTCTCTGGAGGTATCTGTATTGTTCCCTGTACACTGTGGGGTTGTGACTGATTAATATTCTCTAGGTCCGAGAAAATAATTGTGATGATTTCTTGGCCTCAAGTTGTGACATGTCCTTAGTTATGCTTGCTACCCACTGTTTCACATTATGCAGAAACACATGTTCTAGACATAGAGAGACCCCTGACATTGAGAACAGATGAACTGAAATTACCTGGTGGGTGGAGTCATTAGTAAGGTCATTCACTAGAGTCATAATGAGGGGACACTCACTGGAAGGAAACTGATTCCAAAAAATAGCAAATGTCTTACTAGAGGAGGAAACTGAAGACTAATATATTCACTAGCGGAGGAAATTGCAGACTGATATCTCAGCATACTCTTCAGAATTGAGGACAGTGAGATTTCACACATATTTTGAACACATTATTGGGGGAACCAGTTCTTGGAGAGAATATCCTGCTGGGTAGTGTCACCAACAGAGAAGAAAACCCTGAATTAGATGCATAGTCATCGTCGCTGCAGACTTGGTCTCAAATGTAGGAGCAAGTAAGAATGGTTCAGAGCTTGGCAGTTTAAGTATTTGCTTTGATGTACGTAGAGTCATTATGTGTAAAACTGACTCAAAGACACCTAACAATATTTCTGATGGAAGAAGGTGCATAAAATTGAGATTTCTTTTGGTCAGACAAGTATGATTACCTAAAATAATTAAATATTTTTAAATTCAGAAAATGTTCAAATTATTTAATGATTAAAATTTAGTAAGTATATCATTTGTAATTTAATTAGAGCTAATTAAGTTTCAAGCAACCAGGAAAACAAAGTGCTAAGTAATAAGTACTACATATAAATGAAGATTGTATACAAACACTCTATCCCTAGAATTTTAGTGGATTTCACATGGGGATGCTAATTGCAATATCAGCAAGCAGTTCAATGCCACTAACCTTACCAAGGGAGTCAATGAGCCTCTGACAAGGTTTACAAGGGTTGTAAATTATATAATCCAAATCCAAGGAGGGAATAGTTCCAGAACTTCAATTGTGAGATGCTGGCGTGCAGAAAGCCTTGCATGGGTGACAGTGCAAACTCAAAATACATTGTCAGGATCTGCACAGGAAAAAGGCCTTCTGTAATTTCCCTCTAACCGTAATTGAGGGGTGGGAATAATCAGACAGAGAATTGGAGAAATGATGACAGTGGATTAAAATGATAACTCTGACTTGAATGGCTAAGACCTTGTCATTTTATCTCCCTTTTGTTTGACTTGTGTTTCATGTAGTTTTTAGTATTTTCTGTTTTATCCATGAATGCCTTTATTGCTGATGTATTTTGTATATTTTGTAATTTGCATTTTGTTGGCAGCCTTTTTGACTCTCTGTTATGTTTTCCCAGTTTCTTTTTTATATTTATGAGACCCAAGTTTGGTGAATCTATAGAGATAATAACTAGAATAAGGTTTTCCGGGGGCTACATAAAGGGATATAGGGTGGAATGGAAAATTAGTATAAAACAGTTGAAGAAGGAATAAAATGTTTTGAAACTGATTGGGGTAGCAATTGTACAACACTTGATATAATTGGACTAGATAATGCTATGATGAATCGATTAGGTCTTAATAAAATGTGGTGCTTTCTGGTTTTGTTTTATCTCTAATATTCAACAGGCCACCACCACCTCTACTGAGGTTGAGTGGAGGGAGTCTGGAGGGCTGACAGCCAACCGCCCGGTGGAGCCCTTCACCAGAGAGGATGCGAGGGTGCCGGGCACGAGCAGGAAGAGCACTGACACAGGGAGGGCAACGGATAAGAAAGAAAGAAAAGAACAGGAACACCAGAGAGAGAAAGACAGTGATGGAGCCAGCCTAGATGCGCAAGTTCTCCACGACACTTTCCTTTGGACCTTTTGGACAGATGGACAGGCACTTGAGATGTGGAATTTATCACCCGAGCCTAGCAGGGCCTTAAGGCCTGTCCCTCGTTCGGGATGAGATAGCCCGCACACAGCCTGGGGACATGAAGGAGAGCAGCAGCGAGACACAGCTCTGAGTACGGAGTGTAAGAAGTGATGTTGAGCTGGCAAGACTTCTTAGAAGACACAGCGTCGATGGCAGTTTCCCAGGAGTCCTTTTAACGTGTGCACACACATCTGCAGAACTGCTTTGCTTCTGGGATGAAACTTGAGGTGGCTGTGAAGGTAGACCCTGAGACCCACTGAGAGGCCACAGTCAGACCCTGTGAGCAGCTACTGCTCATCTGTTAGACAGCTACGGGGAGGACTTCTGGTGCAACATCAAGAAGACAGACTGCTACCCCATCGGGTGGTTGAGCAGAATCAGAAGACCCTTTGAAGTTCCAGAAGGTCTCCCAGACAAAATGTTTGACGCTGATTAGTTTTTGCAGTAGACCCTCACAGCAACCCGCATCCCTCAGGTGCCCCTGCTGGAGGCCTTCTTTACAGCAGGAAACCTTTAGATGCCCTTGTCCCATGCTCCAGGCGCCAGTGCCAGTCTTTCCAGGATGCTGCAAGCACGTGGTTTGTCACTGGGGTGGAAATCATCGCGGAACACTGAGGCTGCGCTAAGATGGTCTGGTGAGCCCTGACAGATTTGAGCACTGATTGTATTACTTGGATCCGTTCCTTCATCGTGTTGGTTGGGCCACTCAACCGGGATATGACCTTCAGCCCCCATTAGCTATCAGACATCTGAACCAGTGAACTGAAAGCCAAGAGATATCGACCATAGTAAGAGAGAAGGAAGAAGAGCGACTGCTTGGCGCCCTACTCGTTTAAGGACAAATGAAAGCACCCATGCTTTCTCTGTGAGCATGAAACTGGAAGCTGTGACGCCCTAACCTCCTTTAGGGATCTCTCCCACAATGGTTGTTAACATCTTTGATCAGAAGGACTTCCTGGTAAAAATGGATGATTTTTCAGCCAGATACACACGCCCAGCTCTCCTTCGTGTGCTTCGTGGACAGCCTTGCAGTGGAGTCTGAAGAACCGTGGTGCACATATCAGTTCCTCAGCTACCCGAGCCATGACTTGGACTGGGCCGACTAATTCATTCAGCATGGGACTGAAGCTGTTCCCCAGAGGTGCTTCCCTTCATCCAGTTGAGAGCATGAGTTTAAGGAGAACTTAAAGGTGAAGGTAGTGAACTCTCTTCTTTCAGAAAAAGTGCGTGTTGTTACCATCACTGGGTTGAGGAGTCCCTACCTCTGGCTCCAGCTAAAAGATTCCAAGAAGCCCATCCCAGAATGCACTGTGAGTGTGGAATCCATGGATATATTTCCTCTAGGATGGTGTGAAACTGATGTGGAGGGCTGTCCCTGAGAGTCTGAAGAATCAGGACATGACTCATAGACTTTGTTATAATGGATGGATGAAAACTGCTATCCAAAGATATACTTCAACCCCCTTTGCTTCTCTGGGCCGTATCTCAACAAAGACAGCATCAGTGAGCTGCCTCAATATGTAGGGCCTGGGAACTACGGCCTAGTCCTCAAGAGGTCCACACCATACTCATCAATGCAACCTACAAGCCTTTGAGAGATCCAGCTGGATGAGGACTCTGTGTGGCATAGAGGTGGGGTGGTCCTCAAAGCCAAATATAAAGGAAAGAGTTATTGCTCTGCTGTGGAAATTGTGGAAATAGTCAACTGGATGACAGAATTCTTCCAACACACCTGCATCCAGCTAACCTCTTTGGCCCTTGGATGGTTCTCAACAAGTGTTCTGAGAACTACTATGGACTTATCAAGAACACACACACACACACAATAATGGAAAAAGAAAAACAAGAGAATTGGGAGGCCAGTGGGTAGGTGCAGCAACTTGGCATGTGTCCTGAAGATGGCCAGTAAGGGGAGAAGAGATGGCAAAGCATTTTTGTTCATAAGAAGAAACACTCGGCCCCTTGGTGAACAACACACTAGCTGGCTGACTTCAAGGGAGCAGTGATGAAGATGAGAACAACCAGAGGAAAGGGTCCCCAATTCCCTCAGCAAGAGCAGCATTTCCAAGGAGCAGGAGGAGACAGAAATATTGAAGAAGTTCTGCTGCTCCTCCCAGACCTGAGAAACTGTCTGCCTCGCTGCCATCAGAGAGAAGCTGGGGGAAAAGGGAGCTGCCCACTTTATCTTTTTCCGACAATGAGAACTAATCCCCTTCACCAAAAGAAATGAGAGCCGATTCTGCGGAAAGGTTTCATGTGGACAGTAACTCCCTGAAGTGAAGTGTGGCTGATGCCTCCTTGTTCATCAGCTCCACCACCTGTGGCCCTCTGGCAGAAATCTCCTGGACCAGGAGATCAATGGGCAGGTCTGGTGCTCTTCCCCCTCCCCCCAGTGCAGGGGTGCATGGACTTGAAGCTGGGACTCCACCTTCATACTATGTCATCACACAGAAAGGGTCAAGTTTGCATTCTATGAGCAGTTTGCCAACTGAGAGGCACAACCAGAGTGGACCTGTGGGTCTTTGAAGCACGTGGGCAGTGCGTCCTCAGCCAGGTTCGGGGCCTTGTGGGTGCCGCGGCTGTCTCTGCACTCTCAGGAAAGGAGAACCCACTCCTGAGGAGGCAGAAACTGGGCCCAGAAGGGGCCGCCCTGCCCATGGAGGGCAGCCAGCAGATGACCTTCGTGGAGAGCATGCCAGACTGTGTAGGGAAAGGTCGCTTGAGCAGAGTCAGTGCCTAGCCTTGAAGAGGGAGAGCAGGCTGCTGGCAGGCACCTTTCTGGCAGGTCTCTGCACCCCTGCCCACTGCAGATGGTACTCTGCCCTCTTCTCTCTCTTCTCTTCTCTTCTCCTCTCTCTTCTCTTCTCTTCTCTTCTCTTCTCTTCTCTTCTTTCTCTTCTCTTCTCTTCTCTTCTCTTCTCTCTCTCTCTCTCTGCAGGAGAGGACCCAGCTTTAAGACAGCGTTGACATGGGACTGTGCCACAGTGATCCTTGTGCTTTTAAGCTTTAAAAAAAATTAGACCAGTTTCTTGTGGGGGTGAAAAAAATTAAAGGATCTTTGATCTTAGTTGTTGAACAAATGTTTAAAAATATATTTGAATGCTGCTTAAAGTTACTTTTATAAAATAATGCTCACATTAAAAAGAACTCTAACAGGCTGAGCCCCGGTGCTGTAGTGGTTGAATGTGGGACTGCGGCTCACAGGCTTGGTGGTTCAAATCCAGCAACAGCAATGCTGGGCAACTCCATGACCACCAGAGGGCAGTGATGCCCCCCCCCCAAAGATGTCTAACATTAATACCTCATTTCTTATCACACGGACTTCTGGTAGTTTCACCTTGCGACACTGCATTTAATTTGAACTACAAATGTAACAGTAAATGTTTGTCTAATTTCCCATTTTAAAATCAAATGTATTTGGGCAAAATTAGTTCAGGTACATCCTTTTTATCTGTACCTTCCACCTACAAGTCAGTTCTAGAGACTGTTATGAAAACATTCGTTTGTTTCTTTGTCTTCTGTTGACTTGAATTCTGCTTTATTCTGAAATCTATTATATTGCTCAATATTGGATAATTTTAATGGCTTTTCTTTAAAAAGACAGTCTAGGAAGGACTCATGATAATTACTCTTCAGAAATTAGCTAATGGAAACATTATGGGTAGCAACAAAACATTATTCAGTACACTGCTGGAAATTGAATCACCAGCTCAGAATATTTTCAAAATATAACACGGAAAGTGTTGCTTCCTCAAGATAAAGTCACCCATAGTGACATGAATGGAGAAGAGATTTCAGTACCTTCATTGCTGGTGTTATAGGACTACAGAGAAGTTATTGTATAAAAGACAAACTTGTGAGCATTCCTTAGACTTAAAGAAAAACCAGAAGGAATGACCGACTCAAAGCTCAGTTTTTAGGACATCAAGGTTAATTTGTACAGAGAAACTTCACAGAGACAATGTGGTAAACTCTACATTATTGAGCAGCAATAAAAGTCTTCAGAGTTAGTGAGGAATCATTTAAGGTGCAGCCATCGCCTGTCTCTTCCCCAGAGCAAATTAGAGTGGAGATGATGACAGACTAAATCCAATGGAATAACATGGAAACACTGAATTTGGTGGAAATACGGAAGCCAAAGGAATAATGAACCACTTTGAAATCAACCTAATAAATCCTGAGGCCAGAAGAAGATGCCACCTGGCTACCATTATTGACCTATCTAAAAGAGATCGTGAGAAATAAATAAATTAAAGAGGTAAAGGTTCAATCATCACATTAGGGATTGGTTAGCTAAATGTTTGGCTAACTCTAGTAGGCTAATTTTAAGTTAATAATTTTGTATGGTCTGCAAATAAGGTCAGAAAAAATCAAAATGACCCTTGGAAGGATGGGACAATTTTTCCCTTCCCTTATCTTTGTGTGTCTGTAATATTTCTCTCCCCTTACCTTAGAATGCCAGGATAAAGTGGTGAAATGTGTAGAACACCATTTAAAAATATAAGACTTACTAGTTGGATAGAGACTGGCGGATCCGTGAGAGTTTTAGACCTCAGTAACCCTTCAGGCCTGGGGCATAGCTCATTCCAGATGCTCAACGTTCAGCTGAACAGTAGATAGCATGGTGAAAAAAAGCAGCAGGGAACGCACACTCATGATGATTTACCACTTAAAATGGCAGCATTTATCCAACAAAATACTCTGCCAGAAGAAGTATGAAGAGCATAGCAATGGAAACTGAAAACCAGGGGTTGAGGGAAGTGCTATCACATTATGGGGATTGTAATCAATAATATAAAACAAAATGGGTATGGATGTATAGCTGAGAGGAAAGAAGATTTGTTCTGTTAACATTCATCCAAGTCAAGGTAAAAAAAGAGCATACAATGCTAAAGGAATTCATGTCTATAAAAATAAGAATATGGAATTATAAAGTATGATTCCAATACATTTAGAACTTTCATAAATCACTAGAATTCAGAATACTGATTTCTTGGGTATGCAAAACTCTAAATGGATAAATATGGACATTTTGAGGGTCCATAATTCTTATGATTTACTGTTTCTGGAGTGACAAATTGAAGAAAAATGATCTTGTATTCATTGTCCAAAGCAGTTCATCATCTATCTTGAAATACAATGTTCAAAATCAGTGAAAGGCAGTCCATAGACTGCCAAGGAAGAATAATTTAAAGTTTATTGAAATTTAAGATGAAAAATGTTAATGAACTGCTGCATTTTAATATTTAATCACATACAAAATAAAGAGTCATTGTAATTTTCATGACTGATTGAAATACAAAGGATGTCACAAGGATTCAAAAGTTGCAAAATATAACTGTTGATTAGAAACATTTCAGGGATTATATTCTAGATAGAATTCTTCATGCAAGTGATTTATTAATCAGAAGCCTTATTATATAAATACTCTATAGTTTGCATGAATATGCAAATAATCAGGGATCTATTAGATCAAATATGGGTATGCATACATGTCTCAAGAAGCATCATCCAACTAGCATACCATTCCTGACAGTAATCCTGAAAACACAGCTCTCATACCATGGACTGGACCTTGAGAATCTTTTCCTTCGTGGAGGCAGCCACAGGTGAAACAGTCACCATTCTCAAGGAGGAGAAAGTGGTTGTAGTTACTCTGGATTGATGTTGCTAACTTCTGCCTTCACTCAGCAGGTAGTGACTCTGAGGTCCAGGTGGTCCAGTCTGGTGCTGAAGTGAAGAAGCCGGGTGCTTCAGTGAAGATTTTCTGTAAAACTTCTGGGTACCCATTCACCAGTTACCTGATGGGCTGGGTGAGGCAGACCTCTGAACACAGGCTGGAGTGGAGGGGAGAGATCACCATTAGTAGTGGTGGAACGAGTTACCCACCAAAGTTCCAGGGCAGAGTCACCATGACCAGGGAAACATCCGAAAGCACAGCCTACATGGAGCTGAGCAGTTTGAGTACTGAGGACACAGCTGTGTATTACTGTGTGAGGGGAACCCAGTAAGATTACCCAGTGAGAAAACCCAGAGAGACAGCTGTGTCAGGCTCACAGAAGATAGATTCAACCAAGGCACAGGCTGTCAAATTTTCCAGTTGGGTAATCAAGGGAAACAAAAAGAAAAAAAAACTCAAACATGTATTCCCTCAAGTTGTTTGAGGCAGTTCCTCATATACGTGTTACCTCAAAACAAAATTAGGGAGGTGAGAGAGGCACATACTGATTTATTTATGTTCCAGTATGAAGAAGAGCCTAGGATCCAGTTGGAGCCACTGAGCTAGGTATCAAAAGAGTTCATAAATGCAAGGGTTTAGTCCAAGTAAAATGTATATATGCATGCATGTTGAATGATCGCTGCAAACAAGTTCTCTAAATAATAAAGTTGTATGAGTCCCTTAAAGACACTTAAAGAAGAAGATCCAGGAGGGAACAAGGCTGGTTAGCTCCCACAACCACCAGAGGGCAGTGATGCCCACCCCCAAACAAAAGAAGAAGAAAAGTATGGTATGTGTTTTATACTGTGTGAAGGAAAACTATTTTGAACTGACGAGTATTATCATGTATTTAAAAAACTCAAGGGGACATCTTCCCATGTCACTGGAACTTTAAGCTGTTCAATATAAAATTGTGATTTTACATGAATCCAGAATTTTAAAGAATGCCTGGAAGACCTCAAAGATGCATTCAAAGTAGAGAGGTCAGATCAGAAGCTTATGGAGACTGGTGTGACTGGTTTCGTTTTTGTTTGTTTCCCTATTATTGTCCAGGATCTATATTGTGTCATTCCTGGATGGGCATATGGTTATCATGGGGGGGGGGAGGGGAGGATTAAGACCTTCTAATAAAATTAAAAAAATGCCTTGGTGAGAAAAATTTCAGTGGCGATTTATTTTATATAACAACACAAAATTCATTGATGTGCCTTTAGAGTAGCAAAGATTGTCTTAAGAACTTTTATTGTAAGAGACTCTGCCTTATTGGTTCAGGTGGAAACTATTCAAATACCTATTATTAGGAGATTGGGAAAAGAAACTGTGGTACAAACACACAATGGAATGCCTGTCGTGCATTTCTGAAAAACACAGTTGGAATTATGAAACACCACATGATGTGGAGGGACTTGGAATTATGCTGAGTGCAGTTGATCATAGAAGGACAGACTGTATGTATTCACTACTATACTATATACACCAAGATGAAGGAAGCTTTTTACCCTCAGGCTATGTAGTGTTCTGATCTAGTCTCCCACGCAACAAGATAGAGAGTCTGCCTAGTGCTCATGGGAAATAAATAATCTCCTCTATATATGTACATATTAAAAACTTCTATGAGAAAGGACATTTAATCTCAGCTAGGGTCAAATTTTCAATGATGGACTAGAAGACCATTCAGTTGCTGCTGAACAACATTGTGCTAAGGTCACCCCAAAACAGTAAATATATCTACAACACTGCATTGGGACTATACTTGTATAGCCTTGATATTCAATCACAATGACCACAAAGTCAAGACAGTTGAAAAAATATTGACTAAATGTGTGTTAGAATCTTATGCAACTTAAATGGTCTTGAATATAAATTGCATGATTTTGGATACGAAGGATTCTCTTCCTGAGAGACAGCTGGCAAGTGGGGCCTTTGCTCTTTTGGCTAACTTTGCAGCAGTCCTCAACCTGTGGATCACAATCTCTTTGTGGGTCAGAGGACTCTTTCACAGAGGTCACCTAAGATCATGGGAAAACACATTATGACTCATAACAGCTGCAAAATTACAGTTATGAAGTAACAAAAAATAATTTTGTGGTTGTCGATCACCACAACATGAGGAACTGTATTAAAGAGTTTCATCATTAGGAAGGTTGAGAACCACTGCTTTACAAGAACACATTGAATAGAGGGAATTGCTTTAAATTAAAAATAATTTGGAAGAGAATATCCTGCTCCAGGCTATTCTGTTGCAGCAGCAATACATAGAAGACCATTTTGTTAGTCCAGGAGGACTAGAAGAACAAATTCATAAACACACACACAGACGTAAGGAAAGAGTTATATACAAGAAGAATGGGGTATTGAGAAAGCATCCCAACCCTGTCCAGTCCAGGCCAGTGGGTACAGAGTCCTGAACATTCAGCTGCAGCAGAAGCATCCTGGAGCTGGCAGGCGTCTCCCCATGGTTCCTCCTTTCCAGGGCTCAGGGTCCATCAGCAGTATCCATCGGTTGTAGAAGCATCTCAGTGCTGGCAGGGATCTCTCTGTGGCTTCTCCAGCCCCAGAGGTCTGGCTCCAGCAGGCAAGCCCACGTGGTCTCTCCTCCAACTCCTCCAATTTCCAGGAATCAGGATCGATCCTCATGCTGTCATCTCCTCTTGTCAGTAGTTCGTCATCTTGGAGATTGAGCCAAGTCTCTCTTCTCCAATTGGGAAATGCCTCAAGACTCCCTACAATTCTCAGAAGAAAGCCAGGCCCACACAGAGGTCTCATTGACTATTTCCAGATTGATAGCCTAGACTCCATGCCTAGGCTTCCAATTATGAAATTGACACGAGTACATGACCGCCACAACCATGAAAAAAGATGCATTTAAAATTAGAGTAACCTGCAGGTCTATATAGATAAGATAGATTGGATGATCAGTCTTGAGGAGAAAACAATGGAAATGATGATTTGGGTGTGGGTGGTGTGGGAGAGAGGGGGAGGTGGCAGAAAGAAGGTGGTGTTGATCAACCCAGGGGCAAGGGAACAATAAGTGATACAAAATCAGTGGCATGTGGGGAGTGAGAGGCCTGGTAGGGATGGATTAAGGTTAGGGTAAATGAGACAAATTACTGAAACCCAATGAAGGCTGAGCATGATAGTGGGACAGGAGGGAAGTATAAGGAAATAGAGAACAAAAATAAGAGGCAAGGGACATTTATAGTGGTTTAAATATAGAGGGGTACATTGGTAAATATATTTATATGTGATGAAGGGGAAATAGATTTTTGTGCAGATATTTATAGGCTCATTATTAAGGTAGTAGATGGACATTGGGCCTTTTTTCAAGTACTTCCTCAATACAGGAACATTTTGTTCTATTAAATTGGCATTCCTTGATGCTCACCTTCCCAACACGATCACTGATGGCAAATGAGTGCAAAAGCAAAGGTGGTTAAGAAAGCTGATGGTGCCCGGCTATCAAAAGATATAGCATCTGGAGTCTTAAAAGCTTGAAGATTAAAAAAAAAAGCAGCCACCTAACTCAGAAGCAGCAAATCTCACAAGGAGAATGACACCAGTGTGTGACCACGAGGTGTGGAAGATGTCAGGTATCAGGCATCAAGGAACTAAAATTTTTATTAGTGTAAATGTGGACGAGTACAGGCAGGGGACCCAAAGTCTATCTATAGGTAATGGACTTCTCCTTACAGAAAGGTCACAGGGAGAAGATAAACTAGCTGGGATGTAGTGTAGCAATGATGAAACAGATAACTTTCTTCTAGCAATGCTTTCTCATTCCCTCTGTCATGATCCCAGCTCTACCTTACAAATCTGGCTTGACCAAAGGACATACACTGGCACAGAAAGGCTCCAGAAACATAGGGAATCCAGGACAGATGATTCCTTTAGGACTAGTGATGAGAGAGGCAATACCCAGAGGGTGAAGGAAGGGAGAGGTAAAAGGGGCAACCAATTATAAGATCTACATATAACCTCCTCCCTGGGGTATGGTCAGTGGGGGAGGGGGTTAAGGGGAATATCAGTGTAAAATATGACAAAGTAATAATTTGTACATTATCAAGGGTTCATGGGGGTTGTGTTGTGGGGATGGAGGGAAAAATGAGCTGATGCCTGGAGCTTAGATAGAAAGCAAATATTATGAGAATGATGAGGGTAGTGGATGTGCAGATGTGCTGGATACACAATGGAGTTAGGTGTAGAGTGTGATAAGAGTTGTTTGATCCCTTGAAGACCCACTCCTGGTGGCATTGGCAGCGGCAAAGGAGGCGGTGAGGTTTTGGTGGCGTTAGCCGGCTGGCGACCTCAGGGAGAATGACCGGGATAGTGCAAACCAGGATGAAGGCGCACAGGCAGCCAGGCCAGGCCGACCTCTGGGAGAGCGGCTGCCCGGGGAAGTAGACGGGAAGCTGCAGTGGCAGCAGGAAGCCGCTGAGCTGCCAAGGAACATGGTGGTGCTCAAGGAGTATGGAGTCATCCTCCCGGTGTCTATAGATGAGTACCAAGTGGGGCAGCTGTGTTCTGTGGCAGAGGCTAGTAACAATGAGATGGATGGTGGCAGGGTGTGGAGGTGCTGGTGGATGAGCCCTGTGAGAAGGACTTGAGAAAGGCAGTACACACACAAGCTCTACCACTGACGGAGCAAAGTGCCCACATTTGTTCCAATGCTGGCCCCAGAGGGTGCCCTGAACATACATGAAAAAGTGTGGAGTGCCCACCCTTACTGCAGAACCATTATTACAAATGTGTGGGATGAAGACAGAAAATTTTGACAATTATTATACTCCAAATATTAAGCAAACTGTTTATCAAGATTTGAAATGAAGTTAAGCTAGCTATTCCTCCTGAAACTCGCAGTTATCTGAGACCTTTGTGTTGTCTCACAACAGAGCTAACTCCCCTGCTGTTAGCATTATGGTTCCCTTCCTATGAAGTCATGGGCGGATTCATATGCTAATGTTAATGACCTTTAGACTAACCTGTTTAGCCACATCCAGGAGTCTGGGGTCTGGTCTTGTCTCATGGTACCCTGATAGCTTCCTTTCCTATAATATGTGCATATAGCACAACCCCTTCCTGTGATGTATTTCCTTGCCTGTAATTAGGGGACTGGCTGTTCTCCAGAGGGTATATAGGGATTGGACATAGGATAGCAGCTCTCTCTCCTGCCTGCCTCTCTCTGCTGCCTTTCTCCTGTCCCTCAACGCAACACACTCTCCCTCATCATGTAATCCCTCCCCATACTTTCTTTCCATGTGGACCATCAAGCAGGTTGGAGGTGAGGATGTATCATGAAACAATATATGTCTGACTCTTATTGTTCCTTTCTCTCTCTCATGATCTCTATATCATTATTATAATAAGTAATAATTATTGCTGTACAACTACATGTTGAACCCTTGCTGTGAGTATATCAGAAACTCATTTTTGATACAAATGAGTACTTGAAAGAAGACTTTCTGATTAAAATTGAAACTTGGCACAAACCAGATTTTTGCACCCTGGATAATGTGCATGAAGTGGAGCCTGAATCGTGAAAACACATGGAAGTAATATATATAGACATTGCAGACCAAAGCCAAGTACTTAGCAAGGTTTACAAAGCAGAGGGTGACCCAGTGAAATTTAAATTTATCAAAACAGGATGAGGCCCTCTGGCCACCAATTGGAAGCAAGAACTTATATATCAGAAAGGCTGCCCATACATGTGTACATGCAAACTGGTTACTGTCAAGTTCAAGTGGTGGGGTCTGCAAAACAAAGTGGAAAACTTCATACATAAGCAAGAGAAGTGTCTGTTTACAAATTTCCACAGGTGGCTGTTCTATTGGCTGGATAAGTGGGTTGACCTGACAATGGACAGCATTTGAAGAATGGAAGAAGAGACATATAGACAACTGGATGAAATGACACACAAGGACCCAGTGAGAGGAATGACAGCCAGTGACTAAAGCCACCCCTCCCCCTTCTGCACTTTTTGCAAGACAGTGGTCAATGGGAAGGTCCAGCAGGCCATCTTCCAACACAGTCTTTCTGTGCCCATTCTTCAGGCAACACTCAACTCCTTACGGCAGTTAATCCTAGAACCCTTTCCTATTGTGAACAAGTAGACTACCTGGTATTATAAAGCAGTATGTGTGGGGGGCCTGCCCCTCTGAGATTTGTGGCTGGAAGCTGCTGTGGTTACAGCTCCCTCTCTCCCTTGTGTTCAGATCCATTCCTCTGTGTGTCCCCTTCCTGTGCCCCTTTCCTCTCCTGCCCCACTTTATATTCAAGTGATATTTAAAATTTTTCAAAATAGCTGCCTTTTGTCATGTGCTGAGAAAAAAAATGTTGTATGAGGCCATGATAAAAGGATTTTAAAAACTTAGAAATAACACAGTTCTTTAAAAGTTAGTTTCTTTTATTAGAATCAATTATTACGATCTCCATGAGGCCAAATAATAAGCATGATTTGTTGTTTGCTTGCTAACAAAATAATAAAAAATAAAATTAGAGTAACACAGTCTTCATCACTGCCTGTGTTTGTGGTGATAGCTGAACAATATACCACACCCCTGTCCTGGGTCCCGAAGAGATCACACAAGATTTTGCATGATAATATTATTCAAACTCAAGTGCGCTCACCCCAACATGTTTAGTTACAAATAGGGCACAGTCCATATGGGCTTGAGAAGATTATGCATCACCTGCTCCCCATTGTGACCCTATAAGTGGAAGAAAATGACGCTAGTATTACAGGAAAACTTACTAGCAAACTGCAATATGCAGAAGACTCAACCTTGCATGCAAAAAATGAGGAAGACTTGAAGCGTGCTCATGATCAAGTATTGTAGGATTCACTATGGATCACCATTCAACATAAAAAAGACTAAAATACCCACATCTAGACCAGTTGGTAATATCAGGAAAAATGGTGAGAAGATTTAAATAATCAAGAATTTTGACTTTGATCAACAATCAATGCCTATGAAAGTAGTGACAGAGAAATCAGAAGACGAGTTCCAATAGGGAAATCTGCTGCAAAATACCTCTTTAGAGTATTGAAAAGAAGAGATGTTACTTTGAAGAAAAGGAGGCAAATGACCCAAGTCTTGGTTTTTTCAATTGTCTCACATGCACGTGAATGTTGGACATTGAATAAATTAAACTTAAGAAGAACTGGTGCATTTTGGATTGTGTAAGAGGAAGTCTCACCATCATAGCCTTTAAGGGGCACTCTGACTGTACTTCTTAACTGCGCTGGAATGGGCCTGTCATAAGACATGCAGCTTCATTTATGGCAATATAGGTATCTGCCATGTGTTAGAGGAAGCCAACCTCTAACAACCGAACGGCCAAGAGGCCCAATTGTAATATATACATATCATAGTTGATTCTTAGAGGATAGGAAATGTAGGAGAGAGAGTACAATAAAGGAGTCAGACACATTCATGGTAATATGCTCCCCTCGGTCCCTCTTAATGGTCCATGTGAAACTGGGAGAACAAAGCGTCTTTACTATTTCGGATATTTATATGTAGCCATAGTGTATGTATATTCAGTAGTCACATAAGTCTCAAGGTGAATGGAATTTGCAGTAAGGTTCCTGAACTCACAGAAGGAGAAACCTAATGTCTTCATTAGGTCAAGGTATGAAGGAGGCTGGGTGACAAGTTGGAAGACAGAGCAACAGGATATCTGCTGTTGTAGGGATATAAAAATCATGTGCTCACTTTAAGACAGCATAGCTGTTGGGGGAGTTTCGGGGAGGGGGGAGCAGCCTCCTGATATACTCACAGCAAGGGTTCAACAGGCAGTTTTGTAGTGATAATTATTATTTATTATAACAATGATATAGAGATTATAAGAACGGGAGAGAAGAACAGTAGGAGTTATATTTCATGATGCATGCTCACCTGCATCCTGCTTGATGATCCACATGGAGAGAGAAAGAATTTCTATTATCCCCTTATAATACCCTTCTCAGTGGGATATCAGAGTCCCACCATTGCTAGTCAGTGGACCGTCACAGGAGATTGCTGTCTTAAGGGCTATATGGTGATGAGGGGAGTGGTAAGACTAGACCTTTGACCTCTGGGGGTAGATAAACATTTCTGTTAGGTTTGGGGCCATTAACAGTGGCTCTTGAATCCCACTCACAGGCTGATCCAGCATACCAACAGCAGGAGAGTTAGTTCTGTAGGGAGACAACACAAAAACCTTTGATAACTAGCAGTTTTAGGGAGAATAGCTAATTCAGCTTCTTATAACAAATGCTGGAAAGCAGTTTGCCTAATATTTGGAGTATTATAATTGTGGAAAAGTTCTATCTTCATCCGACAGGGGAGAAAGTGTGGAACTGATATTTAACACAGGATAATGTACTTGGAGTTTATCTCTAACATAACCAAAGTGGTGGCTTTTCTACTGTGGAATAGTAGCTTTCCAGATTCCCTGTAAATTAGGGAATATAGTCCTGGTCTCTCATAGACAGGAAAATAATTCTCTCCCTCTGCTTATGACAACCAGCCTAGTCCCACACATACAAATCTGGGAGAGGCACCCCAGCTCCAGAATTCTAAGATGTCTCCACTAAGTGATTAGGACAGAACACAGACAAATAATCATGGAATCTGTGCTGAGCTAGATTTTCCTTGTTGGAATTTTAACAGGTCATTTTGTGGAAAGAAATTGTGTGAGTGGGCATGAGTAGATGTGTATGACAGTTTTCATGACCATGATGTCTGTGGGTTTGGAAGTGTCCAGGGTAAGGTACATTTGGTGGAGTCTGAGGGAAACTTGAGGCACCCTGTGAGGTCTCTAAGACTATCCTATGAAGTCTCAAGACTTACCTTCAGTAGGTATAGCACGGATTGGGTCCACCAGGCTTCAGGAAAAAGCCCAGTTTGTTCTCACATATTAGTGGTGATGATAGTGCTTACATATTCTACACTAACTTCATGAGGGGTCGCTTTACCACTTCCTCATGACAATCCCAGGACACATTTTCTGCTGAGGAATAGCCTAATTTACAAATTATTACTTTTTCATATTGAACACTGTCCAATGTGTCCCTTCACTAAAATTCTCTTATAGCTATGAATTTCTATGGATTTGTTTCCCTAGTTTACCCAGACGTGCACACATATACATGAAAACAAACTGAGCCCTATGTACTGCTGTGTGAACTAATTAGCTTTTATATCCCTTAGTGTTGTTTAAATCTTTCCTTATCTGTGGAGCCAAAGGAAACCACGCTGCTGACAAAGAGACCTGGGGAGTAGCGCCCAAATCAGTGTGGGTCCTATGGCCATGGTAACTCTCCCATCTCGAGCACTTTATCCCTCACCATTTTGCACCCAGAAGGTACTGATTTTGCAGAAAAATCAAAGTCAGAAAGAAGTCCACAAAAGTGGTCATTGCTCCCTGAAAGATAGATGAATCTTGGTCCCAGAGGCTTTAAGCCGCTTCATGGTAACAGACTTGTACAGACCACTCATGAAGTCAGACTGAGTTAGCTGAGTGTTATGGTATTATGGTATGGTATTAAGAATGGTATTATGTCCCACATCTCAACCAAAATGTTTTCAAATAGCTTCCCAGGTACACGGCTATGCTAAGTCAGTGATTATCAATCTGTAGGTTGTGACCCCTTTGGGGGTCGAATGACCATTTCACAGGGTCTTCTAAGACCATCAGACAACACATATTTCTCATGGTCTTAAAAACTGAGCAGGGCAGTGAAGCAAAAAAAAAAAAAAAAAAAACCACCAAAAAAACCCCACCCCTGAGACACCACTCCTATATCCGTCTCCAAGATGGTCCACCCACATGCAGATACACTCACGTATAATTACCTGGCATGATGACCTCATCACATCAACCCACATGCACCCCATACAAATACAGGTATATGTGACAGGGTTGGAGCCATAATGTTCTTATGGGGATGAGTCACATATGTGTAGAGAGCACCTACTGTGAAAAAAGCAGTCCCTGAGTTGAAAGCAGCTACTCTGTTGAAAGCAGCAGAATTGGAGGTAAAACGACGCTTAATGAATTATAATTACTGCATAAATTTAAAATTACATACTGTAGAACCATCAACTACTGCAAAGAAATATCTGTACCACGGGAACTTAATCTGGATGCTGATCAGTCTTTTTATAGTCAGTTGTGGTTGATGAGAATACTGTCCCCTTGTGATAGTAGCAGGTATGTAAAAAACAAGATAGAGAAGGCTAAGTCATAGGAAATGTTAATGAACTGTATTGAACTATGTCATGCATCATCTTCTGCTTTATTAAAGCTAATGTAATGCTATATATTTATTATTTTTATTTTTATTATTAGCAAACCATTACAGGACAATGGCTCATGCAGAGAACATTAAGAAAAGAAAATATAATGAGGATTTTATGCAGTTTGGTTTACCTCAATAATTAGGGCAAGAATTGAGAAATAGCAATGTGTTATTTTCTGTGAAGTTCTATTTGCCAAATCTACGAAGACGAACAAACTAAAATGTTATTGTGAAAGCAAGCATCTGATCTTTGCCAGCAAGGATACCAACTGTGTAGAAGCAAAGCTGATGGACTCAAGAAAACCAGATTTGACACTGGTGGCAAGTACCACCAGCAAAATGTAGTAACCAATGAAACATCATAATTGGTGACACTCAGAATCATCAGAGCTATGAAACCTCACACCATTGCTGAGGATTTAGTTGTCAGTGGTCAAAAACATTCATGAACGGAGACGAATTTGTTACAAAATTGAATGAAATGCCCTTATTTAACGACACTGTTTGCAAAAGACTAACTAACATACCTGCTGATATTCTTGATCAAGTCAGTCAGGAAATCAAATCTGCTCAACTTCCAACACTTAGCATCCAGTTTGATGAATTTCCAGACATTGCACACTGTTCACAGTCACTGGTTTATGTGAGGTATATTAATGATGGTGGCTTTAGACATGAATTTTCAAACCTCTTGAAGAGACAACTACTACACATGATGCATTTGACACAGTTAGTTCATTTCTGAAAGAACATAAGATCTCTTGGGAAAAGGTTTGTGGTGTTTGTAGTGTTGCTCCAGCTATGATAGGATGCTGATCTGGATTTCAACTTTGGTATTGAATGAGTCACCAAAAGTCATCAGAACTCACTGTATGACTCATTGGCAAATATCATCAGTGAAGACACTGCCACAGAGTTACAAGAAGTAAGGAAAAGTGTCATAAGTTCTGTCAATTTTGTAAAGGCAAAGCACTTTAAACAGTCAACTCTTTTTGGATGCACTGAATAATGGTCTGCTATTTCACACTTAAGTGAGATGGCGCTTAAGTTGGAAGGTTTTAAAATGTGATTTTGAGTTTTGTGATGAACTCAAAACATTTTTTAATCAGAAAGCAAGATCGGTTTGAAGTAATTTTCAGAAATTAAAGTGAACTGCAGAAAATAGCTTACTTGGTTGACAACTTTGCCATCTTGAATGATCACTACAGGAGCAAATGCCTCTATTTGTCTGAAAAGATCTGATCATTCTAAATGAAACTTCAGCTTGGCAAAACAATTGGATGAAAATAAAATTTACACGTTGCCTACCTTATCTGCTTTCTTTCAAGAATATGCCGTTAAACTAGAGAAATGGATCACACTGATAATTTCTGTGGAAGAACATTTGTACATCCTTGCAAACAAAATTTCATTGTACTTTCCAAATCTACCTGACACCTGATTTGCACTTGCCAGAAACCCATTTACAGTCAAAGTTGAAATGTTTCTGAGGCAACACAAGAGGAGTTCATTGAACTTGTTAACAGTGATGCAGTGAGAACGGATTTCTCTATATGCCAGTTAAAAAAATCTGGACCAAGTATTTGCAGTCATATCTGAGACTGAGACTGTGCTGCACCTTTCTCTTCCATTTGCAACATGTCTTTGTGAAAAGGGTTTTCCAGATTGTTGGTTATCAAGTCTAAATACAGAAGTAGAGTGGTTTTGGATGATGACCTTTATTGTGCTCTTGCAAAGACTGCCCCGAGAATTTCTGATCTGGTCAGAAAGAAGTTACTTCAACCTTTGCACTGATGCTGACTTTTCACATATTCCACACTAAATGTAGCAATGTAGTTTACTATTGCTATTTTAAGACTTTCACATGCTACACCATGCTACAAGACAAAATTTAATTTATTTGTAATTAGAAGTAAATATTTCACAATATATAATTACATAGTGATTTTATGATTAATTACTATCCTTTAATTATATTCACTTGTAACAATGAAAATACATTCTGCATATCATATATTTACATTAGGATTCTTTTTTTTTAATTTTTAAAAATTTTTTAAGGCATCACTGCCCTGGTGGTGGGAGTAGGAGGCCCAGTCTTTGCTCCTGTGAGCGGGAATTGAACCTCCATCCCAGTGGGCCGCAGTCCCGTGCACAACCACTACGCCACTGGGGCTCTGCCCATTAGGATTCTTAATTGTAGCAAAATTACAGTTATAAAGTAGCAACAGAAATAATTTTTTGGTTGGGGGGGTCACCACAACATGAAGAACTGCATTAAAATGTCGTGGACTTAAAAGGTTGAGAGTCACTGTGCTACGTAAACGCAAAATTCAAGTTAGCAGGACCCCCAAAAATCCAGACGGGAGAGCGTACACCTGGAGAACATTAGGAATTAGATGTTACTGAAATATAATCCCCAGCATCAGGATACAATTAGCTATTCGTATTTGTGGACAATTTTCAGGATGGTTAAGTCTTTCCCCACTTATTCAGTTATGAAAAAGTTGCTGCATTAAATCATTCCCATTTTGGTTTATGTCTGAGTCTGAGGTCAGACAACAGACCAACATTTAGAGCCCAGGTATTTCATCTTGTATCAAGAGGCACTCAGAATTGCTTGCAGAGTGTACTGTGCCATAGAGCCAGAGCTTGGGGCATGTTGAGAGAATGAATAGGACCTTCAAAGAGGCCCTTACTAAACTCAGTCTGGAAATCCACGAAAATTGTCCAAATCTTCTCTCTTTTCCCCTCTTAAAATCATGTTAATCTGTATAAGCAGGGATTCACTCCAAATGAAATATGCTTATCAGACTCCCTCCATTGCTCTCTCAATGTGAACAAATACTTACTTACAACCTGCTAAGTCTTTATGGGCCCTACAAATGGCTCAGTATCTGCACAGGTCCCTGTAAAATACTGCTCTCCCATCTGAAGTAGATGGACTCACCCACAAGCACACCCTTTCCAGCCAGGGACACCTTTCTGGTAAAGTGTTTGACCTGTAATGTACTTACTCCTCACTTGAAGGGAGCTTACTTATATCATCATCCTCACCACCCTCATGGCTGGTAAGATGAACAGGCTCTCCACCTGGATTTCCACCTGAAGGCCTCTCCAGAAGAAAAGTAATGGTGATGAGTTCAACCACAGAAGATCTCCTAAAGCTAAGATTTTCTTGTGTTTCCTAATATTTATTTCCTATTTTTGTGCAATGGCCTCAAGGCCCAAGTCCACTTTCTACCTTGGACTAACCTCCCCCTTTAGGGCTCCAGATTAGAGTCATTGTTTGTGCTACATGTGAAGCCTCCTTGACATTGGAGATCTACAGGAATCAGTATGGGGCTTCATCTCTCCTCAGGATCAGGCATCTAAATTCTGCTATTCAGCTTATAGTAATCTTACCAGAAGAGTGACTTACAAAGTTATAGCCCTGTTTACCACACCCCTGACTATATGCCTGCTCTTCTGGATTAGTCACTTGTAACTCCTCTTCAGTTTAAGTTGATTGGGCTGCCTGAAGTAGGTATCCTAGTGAATATCTTACCCACATTTCCAGTGTACCAGGAAGAATGTTAAAATCTCCTAAATTCCTCTGGATTCCCTTTCATAAGGTGGAAATGAGTTCCTTTGACAATCCCATGACTATTAGAGTTTGGAGTAGCTGGTTCAGCTGCTCCTGGAATAAGAGCCTTTACTTAAAATGACCTAAATTTCAGAGCCCTTAGACAAAGCCTAAGTATAGTTATCAGTCTCTTAGAAAATTCCATAAGCCAACTTTCAGAGTAAGTAGAGTCATTGGCAGAGGTGGCTTTCAAAAAATGTAGGCAAGCTAAACCTCCTATTCCTTAAAGAAGTTATCCACTGATCTAGGAGGAAAAAAACGTTATTTTTAATATTTATTTTAATAAATCATTTCATTGTGGGCTTTTACAGCTCTTATTTATCAACCTATACATCAATTATACCAAGCACATTTGTACATGTTGCCAACCTCATTTCCAACATTTTCTTTCTACTTGATCCCTTGGTATTAGCTCCTCCTTTTACACCTGCCTCCCTCACTGTCCTACCCTTTTGAACATTTTGAAACTTATAGTTATTTTTATTTTCATATTTTTGACCATTTGCTGTCTCATTTCTCAACAGAGCCCCTTCATGCATGTTCTGTTATTCATCGTCCCCACTCAGTGAGGGGTGGGGGTTATATGTGGATCATTGCAAATGGTTTCTCCTTTCTCCCCACACATACCTCCTACCCTCATGGCATTTTTACTCTCATTAATTGCCCCTAGGGACTTATCTGGCCTGGAATCTGTGTGTCTAGACACACAGCTGCTCTGGTTTAGCCAGATTTGTGAAACAGAACTGGGGACATGATAGTTGGGAAAGGAAGCATTAAAGAACTAAAGAAATGTTGTGTGTTTTGTCAGTGCTATACTGCACCCTGAAAGTTTGTGTCTTCCTAGTGACCCTTCTGTGAGGGAATGTCCAATAATCTAGATATCAGCTTTGAGTCTCCTTTCAGACACCCCTTTCAGATCAAAATAGTTGTTTGAGTTTTCTGAAACCTGATCACTAAGACACTTATTGATCACAGGGTTTGGTGGGTTCTTCCATGTGGGATTTTTTGCTTCTGTGCTAGGTAGCTGCTTGTTTAACTTCAAGCCTTTAAAACTCAAATGCTATATTTTTTAATAGTGGAGCATCCATTAGCTAATGCACCATTTTGTCTTCAGTGATCATGTTGGGAAGGTGAGCATCAGGGAATGCCAGGTTAGTAGAATATTGTGTTCTTTCCTTGAGGGAGTACTTGAGTAGAGGCCTAATGTCAAACTGCTACCTTAATTGTTAACATACTGATGAGTACAATCCACTACCCAATGCATTCTGCATGACAGCAAGAACATTCACATTCCTGGCCTATGGGCACAGTATTTCTCATTTACTTTTTTAAAAGACTAAAATTATATAAACATGGATCAAAAGGGAGACAAAATATAAAATTGGTCTTGATACCAATGTATATACACACAGGATGAATCTATCAGACTTTCCCAGTCTCAGTATTCATGATTTTACATGTTCACAGTGAAGCAGATATTGTGTTCAATGCTCCTTTGTAATTACTGCATCAAAGTTGATTCTATGAGCTTTGTTGAACATAAAACATAACTGGACACTGGAAGCACTGCCAGAGTCACTAAGTGAATACACAGGGTCACATTCAATGTATTCATATGGTTTCTGAGATGGAAAAATTCTCTATTGTCACTTGATCTTTTCTGGCTAAAAGGCCATGCCCCCAGAGTTACATCAGTTAGGATTCCACTGGTGTTTACTGACACTTGAGAAGCCACAGAAGGCATATACAAACTCACTATGCTGACAGAGCTTTTCTTCTGCAGGAAATCACCAATGCTTAATGACTCCCAGTGCAGGGTTTACCCACCTTGTTTGAATTTAAATCTTTTTCAGTTTTGTGTGATTCTTTGTCAAGGAAACTTAGATACACAGGTAAATGTTTCCCCATACTCATAATAGCTACATGGTAGCTGCCCTTCATGAAATCATTGATGAGACATGAGCTCTTCATTTTTCCCAACTTTTTATTGATATAGAATTTTACAGAAGCTCACCCTGTTGTTTGCAGTCCCCAAGATATACCACCATGCTTCCCACTCCCACCTTCCCTGTGTTTTACCATCATTATTCATCCTTCTTTCCTGTTCCTTCTTGCTTTTAAGAGTTTTTATCCATAAGCAAATGCTGTCCTTTATATTTGGAACAGTTGATAGCTTTGGAGTATAAATCTCTTGGATGCTATTCTTCCCCTTCAAGCCTGTAAACTGTTGGGTTTAAAGTTGATTCAGAGAAGTATGCTTCCAAGGGTGAAGAGCCACTAAGGGCAATAGCCCTGGTATTCTATCAGTAATTCTTTCAGACCAGTAACCTTGGTCTATGGTTTTATACTGCTTTGGTATACTTTGTTCTCCCAGTTTACCCGGGACCCTATTTTGAGATCCTTTCCAGAGTAATTAGCAGTGGAAGCTGGGCACCATCTAGTTCTGTTCTCATGATTGTGGAGACTGAGGTTCACTGTGGTCCATTTGTCCCCTGGACCACTTATTCCCATGCATAGTCTATTTTACCTAGTCTTATTTTATGGTACTTTTGTGCTGTGTCCAGGTGGTAACAAAGAGCATGCTGGTGGAGTGGGCACAACTGTCATCTGGGAGAGCACTCTACTGCGGCATGGCATAGCTGTGATCCAGGAACACCAAGTCCAACTCTTGTTTGGGCACTGAAAATCTGAAGAACTAGGAGGTGTTCATGAGCTGTGCAGAAGTCTCGAAGTTTTCCCCACAACAGTGGGTCATGTCAGTAAAGTGACAGCAATTCAGAGAATGTGTAGCCACATGGTCCCACAATCAGCCTGCACCAAATCCTAGTTCTCATCATTTGGCAAACTTTGCTACACTTGATCCTTTGAAAAGTTTTTTCATTAAGAATTTTCAGATGTTGACTTACACTTGACTTGCCCATATTTGCTATTCCACATTTGTTTCATTCAAAGATGTTTCCTATGTTAAAAAAATGTGATGTGTTGTAAGGCATATCTTCTGGCTGAAAGATTTACCACCTTAACCAGATACATAAGGTTTTTATCTGGTATGAGTGCGTAGATGAGTTTTGAGATGTGATGGATGGCTGAAGCCTTTTCCACATTCACCGCATACCTAGGGTTTCTCTCTGGTATGGGGTATGCTGATGAAAAGTGTGACCCTGCTTCCTGATAAAGGCTTTTCTATACTTACCACATACATGGGGTTTCTCTTCAGTATGAGTTCGCTGATGAACAGTGAAAGCATACTTCATGAGAAAGGCTTTTCCATATTCACCACATACATTGGGTTTGTCTCCATTATGAGATTGCTGATGATCAGTCAGAACATACTTCCTGACAAAGGCATTTCCACATTCACCACATACATAAGGTTTCTATCCAATGTGACATAGCTGATGTGCTGTAAGGTATCGCTTCTGGTTGAAAGCTTTACCACACTCACCACATATATAAAGGTTTTCTCCATTATGAATTCTTAGATGAGTTTTGAGATGTCTTGTCTGAATGAAGCCTTTGCCACATCCACCAACTATACAAGGTTTCTCTCCAGGATGAATTTGCTGATGAGCAACAAGATCATTGTGACTAGTGAAGTTTTTCCCACATTCACTGCATACACTGATCATCCTTGCCACATGAGCTTTCTGATGTTCCTTGAGGTATGATTTACTATGAAAAGCTTGGCCACATTCCAAGCAGGTATATGGTTTTTGTCCTTTATGCGTTGTACAATAATATGCAGTGAGTTTGAATACGTTTTCAAATTCTTGCCCACACTGACAGCATTTATAAGTCTCATATAGTATATGAATGAACTGATGCTCACAAAAACTCCGTGAAGAAGTTTTTCCCACATTTTCCACCTATGCATGGTTTTTTAATTTTGTCAGATTCTTGATGCTGAATGCATGGTGACTTCATACTACTGAATTTTTCACATACAGGGAATTAAATTTCAGTACGAAAGTGCTCCTGTTCAATTTCATGTAAAGTTTTCTCATATCCATTGAGCACAATTGACTTCTTTATTTCACTGCGAATGTGCTGATTTAATGTGAGAATGATTGAATCGGATTCTCCATTTTTTCATGTAAGCCAAATATTTCATACTTTTCCTTTAGAGGAAAATTATGTTTATGCTGATGAAGAATATTTTCCAATGAGTTGAATTTATAGCATCATTTGGTTCTGTCTACACTTCTTTCATGTTGTGAGTGCTCAAGCAAATGGTCATCAGCTTTCTGGGTTTCTATAAAAGAACAGAACATTGAACCCTTTATCATCTTGATTTACAATGGACCCCTTCAATCATGCATTCATGCAAGGCATAGCTGTAGTAACAACCCTCTTAGACCAATGTAAATAAAATACTATGCTTAATGTTTCTTACACATTGTGACAAATATAATTGTGTCTACAATCCAAATTGTAAAAGCAGTTATTGTAGAAACCAGGATGGATATGAAAACGATGAATGAGCAGAGATTTGGTAGTTGCTTAAATATGGCCATGAAAATGTACAAAGAAAGTAAATATAAGAATGACACTGAGACCTGTGAACCACAGGGGTGTTAAGGCCTGCTAATTTCAGGTGCTAGAGGTCAGATATTCATTCCATCACTCTTTACTGAAAGAAAACTAAGTGCTAGAAAAAGTTGGGAATGTGAAAAATGCAGACTCTTCTAATTAGAAGAAAAATTATAAGTATTTAGGAAAGTTATAATGGTACAAACATATTCCTTATGTATATGGAGAGACTACATTCTAGCTTACAAAACTCAATTTCCAGTGTTGTCCTGTTGTGGCTTGCATGTTGCTATGATGTCAGAAGAAATGCTACCCAGTATTTCAAATACAAGCAGGATCAACCATAGTGCCAAGGTCTTAGTGGAATTTCCAGAAAGACAGACTGGGAGCAGAAACTGATGATTTACTTCTACAACATGAGTGCCTCAGGTATAATGCACTGAAACAACACTTTAGAAGAACTAACTTCTCAAAATACAATCAACTTTAATGATGTGGATAGAGTATTGATTTGGGAACCTTCAGTGGGTGACATGGCATCACTGGACATGAGAAAAAATAGCTGCAAATCATTGGAAGATGGAATGTAGGAAGCATTATCAAGAACATTCTAAGTTGTCAAAACAAAATGAAATGTTTAGAGATTCATAGTGTATGTATTACTGGACTTTCATTTAATTAGATACTCAAGTGCTTTATAAGGCTGAGGTTGACAAATTCAAGAATACTGATGCCATCCTCAACATCAAAAAACATATTGCAAGATCTTTCCTAAAATATAATGTTGTCCCCAAGGGCTTGGCAGTTCAAATCCAGCAGCAGCTCTCCAGGAGCAAGGCTGGGTTGCTCCCACGACCACTAGAGGGCAGTGATGCCCCCAACACAAAAAAAGGAATATAATGGAAGGTTAATATCTCTATACCTGCAAAGTCAGTTACTACAAGTGTTATTTAAATTGCTGCACCAAAGGTTAAAGAAAACAAAGAGTAGGATGCAGTCACATAGTTGAATGGGTCCTTAGGAGTGACAAGTGAAGTTAAGGAAGATGAAGCACACAGCAAAGAGAGAGTACTGGGGCCTCATCGGCAATACCGAATAAGTGATCGAGTTCATTTCACAGTGAATTTATACAGTAGTGTGGCATGCAAGTCACCAGCAGGCATACACAAGAGAATGAGCAAAGTGTGAATCTGGGCTATCTTGATTCTTTTAGGAGAAAACTTCATGACAAATATCAAGTGGTAGAAATTGAGGACCAGGGAGAGTATAAGCAGACAAATTTTCTATTGTCAGAACTTAAGAAGACTGCAACGGCAGAATCCTTCATATTGGTGGATCAGAGAAGAATTCCAGTCATATTTTCCTAATTAAAATTCATCCTTACCATCCCCACAATATCCTCCCATTACAGTGATAAAAATGAAATCTCATAAAAGTACATGACTAATCACTATTAGCCAACAGCTTTATCTATAATAATAGACAAGTTGTTACTGTTCTCCCTGCTTAAGGGATAGTCACTCTCCTCTAGCTGCCCTCAGTACTGGGGCTAAGCTACACAACCAATGACCACCTTGTTAGGTAGGTATCTGTCTGTGAGTCTATATAGTAAAGTAGTTTATATATGATTGGGGGGGGGGAGGGAGAGGTCTGTTTGAGGGGAGAGGAGGATGCTTACATGTCCCTAGAATATATAAATTGGTGATAGAATACATTCTTTCTCTATCCCAGTCAGACCTGGCTTCATGATGGAGGTGAGTGTCTAAATACTTTTGTCTGCCTTTTTATTTCTGCAGGTCAGTTACACAACCATTCCTTAGGACCCACCCTAGAAGACACTTAAGAGACAAAGTAATAGTTGACTGCTGAGTGATAGCAATAAAAGAAACCTGCTTATTCTTTTATGCAGGTTGTTTTCCACAATGAAGTTATTGAAGACAGGTGGAGTTGATAAAGGGGAGTTGACATTGAGTTCAAGAAGAAAGAATTGTTTTGAAACTAATTGTGGTATCAATTATAAAATAATGTTTAATGTGATTGAACTATAGAGTATTCTGATATCTATAAGAGCTCCCAATAGAATGAAAAAAGATATTGAAAATTTCACCTAATTTTTGCAGATTGAAATTAATCAACCATTAATGCAATCATGCACACTGATGAATGTAAAATTTGGAAACAGTATCAGTTCTTGGAAAATGTGTTCTTAGTGATAAAAGTGACACACAAGATTAAAAATAAAATTTTGAGTGACTAGTGATGAACTCATAGCAAACTGCTTAGTAAGTAACAGAAATGGAAACTATATATATGGGCCTCTGTGAATGGAATACATGAAAATCAAATCAACCATATCCATGGACAGAAATGATGGAGAAGCTCGTCAGTTTAAACAATGGCAGGGGTCAACCGAGGAACAGATCATAAATTGCTCAAATCCAAGTTGAAGTTGAAGAAAAGTTCAAGGAAGGTTACAATAGTCAAAGTATCTGGCTCACTTGAGCGTGCATTCTATCTGAAAAATAAAACTTGAGGAATAAAAGATAGATGACTGAAGACTGACGACTGGATGAGACGCGGGATCATACCAAGGACATCATACATATGGAAACCAAAAAGCTATTCACAAGAAAGAAAGCAAAGGAGAAAGCAGTACAGACTATACAATGCAATCTTTGATTAACAACCCAAAAATCAGCATTGGAAAATACAGCAAGAATGTTCTTTAGAAGCAGCAAAGGTCATTCTTCCCATTTTGGCAATGCTGGGAAGGGGTGCACCTAAGGAAGGCATACTGCATAATAAGGAATACAGAGCAGACAGGTGTTTAATGAAAGAACCAAGAATGCAGGATTCTAAAAATATCCTTTCCACTTACAAAATAATCAGAGAAATAGACAACTTTAAAGAAAATCTTCAGGTGAAATAACATTGAAGGTAGAGTGCTAAAGGATATTCTAAGTTGACAACATTCCCTTAGCTGGGAAGATGGTCTTCAATACTTACAAATTACAGAACTCGGGGCTGAGCCCTGGTGGTGTAGTGATTGTGCGCGGGACTGCGGCCCACTGGGATGGAGGTTCGATTCCAGCTCCACGGAGCAAAGGCTGGGCCTCCTACTCCCACCACCTGAGGGCAGTGATGCCCCCCCAAAAAAACAAAACCAAAAAAATTACAGAACTCATAAACATGTTTCACCAAAAGGAGTAAAATATAGAGAAATGTGTCTGTTAGGCAACTCCAAAAGAGAATGCAATCTGACCATCTCTATTAGAAAACAGAAAAATGTTATATCACTAGAAGAGAGAAAACTTTATAGGAAATGAGAAAATGGAAATGAAAACTTTTAGAGAAAATTCAAGGGGGGAAGCTAAGGAAGCACAAGGGAGAACTGTTTATGGTGGGAGCTCAAAATCCAAGATGGTGCTGGATACTAAAAAGGGAAATCCATTTTGATTCAATAGGGGAGGAATGTGCTGTATTTGGAGGATGGCTATGAATTAAAAGTTCTCAAAAAAATCAAAAGTTCTGTAGAAAGAGGCTTGCAAGATGGACTTTCAGAGTAAGGTAGAAGGACATAAAAAGGGAAAAGTTTTGAGTATTTTCAAAAAAGAAAACCTTGGAATCAAACATACAATAGTGTAAATCAAATAAATGTAAATCTAATCTCAGAACAGTTAGAGGAATATTTCTCTATAATCCTAAGAAACATGAGGACCCATATTTAAAGCACATATTTTTATGTAATATGTGACACCTGTAATGGATGGGAGGCTTAATGCCAGTTGAATCAACTATCCTAGGTATTTCCCTTTAAGGTTTTTGGCTCAGGCACCTGAAAAAAATTTCCACTATAGTTTTTTTCTAGTAGTGACCACAGTTGTTCGCTTTGTTCCAATTGAGACAAAGTTCCTGGGATGACAACAAAATAACCAATTCATGAGAAATTACAAACTCTTAGGCAAACCAAAATTAACCTTACGTTTGCAAAGCCTGTAGAGTGTTGTATTTCTGGGAAATAATGTTCAAAGAAACAAAGCAAAAGGTGTTCTTTTAAGTATATTTTGACTGCACCCACTTTTAAGTATATTTTGACTGCACCCACTAATCTAGGAGCAGAGAATTCAGTGAGAATCTTCCTCTTTGAGAACACTCCAGACACTGAAAAGATTTTAGTTCATAAGATATTAATCCTCCTCCCCAATGAAAACCAGGTTGCTATAATTCTCCAATTTCACATTCTGATAGAGGGTCTTCTGAGCAGGGTTCAGGAGCTGCCATTCCGTCCATGTGAACTTTACTGCCACATCGCTGAATGTCAGTGATTCCTGTAGTAAGAGGAGGCTATTTGATAAAGTATTTTCCATTTTGATTTTAAAAATCATATGACAATAAAGGAAACAAAATATACTGTAAGAGTTCACTCCATACTGTGTCGTAAACTGAAGCTATGGCAGAAAGTATTTGACCTGGGTCTGCACTCTGTCTGAGAGTAAGTTTCCCGCTTCTCCCAGGATCACATCGCAGCTTCCCTCCCCTGCACATCCGCAGATTCCAGACCCACATTGAAAGACAAAAATTGCTGGCCTCACCCAACTAGCCAAGAATGATGTGTTCATGACTTTTGCCTCTCATGCTTCAAAAATGATGCTTATGAGCACTGTAACTGCAATGTATAGGAACGTGTACAAAGAGCCCACCTGAATGACATTGAAAATATTGTGCCTTTCTTTAGCATCAGCCTCCTCTATTCCTTGAGTGATCCAGATCTGTCTACAGCACTCCTGCATTTCAGTCTCTTTCTTGGCACTCGGATCTACCACAATTGCATATTTGGTACCCCTTCTCCAGCCAAATAGAAGGTTAGCTTTTTTATTGACGATGGGATTACATTTTCAATGGCTTTTAGATTGCTGAAAAGCAGATTGTACTTTTAAGGACAATCATACGACTCAACATCTAGTTTGGTTTTGTTAAGGGTGCTGTGCTTCCAACTTATAATGAATATCTTCCTAGGTTTTAGAAGGAGTCAAGATTTAAGAATTGTACAAAACACATTTTGAGTATTTTGATTGTTATAATTTGTAACTTACTCAATATTTCACATTATCGATGTAGAGAAAGTATGAGTAATTCTTTTCTAAATTTGTATTTCTTAATTGTTGAACTGAGCAAATGAAATAAAGAATTTAAGTGAAAAAAAAGTATTTGCTCTTATAGCTATACTCACATTTATGACACAGAAAACAAGCCCTATTTTGAGAAAGATCTCACTGTTGTGAGGTAAAAATGGTTTCTAATATATGTTCTACAGGCCAAATAATGTGACCTCTGCAATAGCACTGCATTAAGGAGCAGTCCTAAAGGAGCTACCATAGTACATGGATCATTTCAGTGTCCAGATATGTTACTATGCCTGAAGGTTATTTGTATGTAAGAGCAATCTTGTTCTACAGCTAACCCTCCATAAATGTAGCCAAAATCCAGGAAGGTTTGGGAGTGTGGGTGGGAGGTTTGAGATCAACTACCACTAGGTCAAGATCGTGACCCACCTCCATTTTTTTATCATGTTAACTCCTTTTGATATTACCTACATGTTAGCTGTATGATGTGCTTGCCTTACCAGAGAATTCTAAGCCCCTTTATATATATGCATTGAAAAATATAGTCACTTTCTCAGTCCTGACATGGGAAGAGGAGCCTCTATGCCCTGTTTTTTGTCTGTCTTTACTATTTTCCACAATCACAAAGTTGCTCCTCAGGACCCGTTTGAGTATGGGAGAGAACCATACCCCCACAATAATGACCCACTCATGAAATTAGAGTTTTGAGTAGCAGCGAAATTATCAGATTTTATCAGAAATTATCAGATAGAAATAGTTCAGATTTATACTCACACACAGTAGATAAACACATACCTACTGATACTAACAAACAAGATAACAGTCCATGTGAAATGGAATTGGGAGTCCTATCAGTTTCTCCATTACGAGATGTTCTGTACCTTTTGTGGTGACAAATATCTGACTTGATTCCAAGCTGATTCCTATGAGGTATCCCTATGACACCTCAGCTGTCCAAAATTTTTTTATCAATTCTTACACAAGTCATTCCACCACAGCATTGTCTCTCTTCTACGTTGGTTAATCTGTTGGTATGGCCGCACAAAACTCATAGATCAAAGTGATTAATGAACAAGGAACAACTCAAGATTAGGTACAAAAAGCTATAACTCAGGACCAGGAACAGAAAGTTCATAGACAATTTCTCTTTTCCTGAGTGCAGAACAACTTTCTATGCTCTTAAAGGGCACTTAAGAACAAAATTCTCTTGTCTGCCTTCAGACAAGTTCTTCCCAGGAACCTTTGGTGAGGACTGCCATACCTTTAATTACATGGTCCTCTTGGACCTGCCATCTTTCATCCCATGCTCTCCAATGGGCCCCTCCTAGTTCTGTTGTCTTTGTCTCAACCCCTGGAGTCCTTTAATCTTATGTAGGCAAAGAAGGTGCTAGGTTGGCCCAAGAAGCCACCAATATCAAGAGGAATTGAGAGAGAACTGCCTACAGGCATGGATGAGAAGAGTCGGTGAGATATTGTCCTGTCACATGACTTACTGGTTTGATTTGGTAGCCCCTGCAGGCACATAGTTTAGGATGAACTCATGGCATGGGAATTTTCCAGCTTCCAGAAATGCAAGGAACCATTTCTTTGACATCCCTGTAACTGGGAGCCACCTATGTGACCTGATCTGAGAGTTTCCAAGCCTCTGTGAGCCAACAGCCTGCTGGTATGACCTTCCAATTTGGATTTCTCCACCCATGCAACCTATTACCTGCCCAGATTCAACACTTTCACCTTGTGAGTCAGTGGACTTTTGTCTGGTCTGATGAACTTGTGCATCAGCCTTTGCATCAACATCAATGAGGAGAACCCTCCAGATAAGCGGTTCCCAGCATATGGGTCACGACCTCTTTGGGTCAAATGGCCCTTTCACAGAGGTTGTCTAAGATCATCGGAAAACACATATTTCCAATGGTTTTAGCAACCAAGAGACTGCTCCTCTGTTTCCAGACAGGTTCACCCACATGCAGATATGCCCACAAATGAGTCCTGAGTGTAAAAACTATTATTCATGTGACACCATGCTTAACAACAAAATTTCATAATTTGCCATTAGGAATATTTCACAATATATAATTTGATATTGTTTTTGTGATTAATCACTATGCTTTAATTCTGTTCAATTTGTAAACATGAAAACACATTCTGCATAGAGATATTTACGTTAAGATTCATGACAGTAGGAAAATTACAGTTATGAAGTAGGAATGAAAATAATGTTATGATTGGGGTCCCACAACATGAGGATCTGTATTAAAGGACCTTAGCATTAAGAAGGTTGAGAATCACTGCTCCAGAGTGCTACCTGTCCTACAGATTAGGGACTCACCAGTTTCCACATCTTGAAGCATTATTTACTTGATGGCTATTAAGTTTTGTGAGATACTGCAAGACAAATCATGGAACATCCTAAACTTCTACCTCATAGGGAAAGGTCTAGTGCTGGTCATGCAAAATTAACTGCAACATTCATGGATCAAGAGCTATATCGATTAAGTTAGTGGTCAGAGTAGATTGGACACAGTGACAGAGTCAATGGTGACAGGTCCACAAAGAGTTTTTCCACCAAGATAGTGGCCCAGGAAGGTAGGAGCAAGAGGTCGATATCCACATAGAGCTGACAGAAGCCTACAAAGATGGAACTAAGAAACGAGCTTATATTCAGAAGGCACAGTGTCTGAGAGGGGAGAAAACAGGCCTGCTCTGAAGAAGAGCAAATTTGCCTACATGTTTCCTTAATATAAATCCCAATCAGTAGCCTATAGATTCTGATACCAAGTTACATTCTGTTACTTAACACATTGCAGACAGATCCCAAGTTTATCCAATCTTTAATGTGTTAACTTGCAGTTGGGATTTAGATCTTCACTACATCCCCACACCTTCACATTGATTTGGTTGCTTGATTTTTAACTAATTGATTTTTAAAATATCCTGTCTTTAATGTGTTAATAAAACTTGTATCTGTGACTCTGGACTGTAATTTCTAAGTGGTCACACCAAAAAATTCATGAACTGGGAAGGGGAGGACTATGGTAAAGATAACTGGTGTTAGAACTGGAGAACCATTGGAAGGTACATGTATGGAAAGCTCTGCCTCATATGAATCAGGGCTGATGTGATGGTTGATTCTCTCGTCTTCTTCTATAGTTATAGGAGGTGAGAAGCTGTCAACCATCTTTAAATTACAATAGCTACAAGGCCCATTTCAGATGCATTAATGAGAATACCACAGTTTGGGAGGTTATTTAACATCACCTTCAGAAAGTAACATTAAGGAAACTTACTCATACAAAAATTCCATGTTACAATGAACTCTCCTAAAGATGTGATCTCATTTTTCTCCTTAAAAACTAAGCACAGTGCTAACTTTGAATGATTGTCATGGGTTGGCCACAGAATAATGAATTATCAGTTGAAAGCTAATATCATCCAAAAATCCTTAGTGACGTATTATGTTCAATGTCATAATTTTAATGTTATTCCTATGATCAATATATTCCTAATCTTCTCCATCCCACTGTTGAAGTAAAAAATTCATATCGAACTTCTACTATTTCAAATTTCCACTTTTTAAATAAACTGAATCAGTGTTATACAGGCTTCTACAATTCCAGTAGGAAATACAGAAAAGGAAAAAACACATCAAAATCACCCGTGCATTATTCATCTTCTTTGGTCCACACAACACTGCGGGCAACCAGGATGCTCTAGATTGTCTTATCTGTTATAAGCTCCAATGCTGTTCACAAATTTCAATATATCATGGGGAATCCCAGAAATAATAATATCAAATCCAGGAGCTTCTTCCTCCTTCCTCTAAGATCCTTGTGAGTCAAAATCTGCAGGCAATGGGAGGATACAATGTAATTTAGGTCCAGATGCTGTATGTGTTCCTGTCTATCTTCTTTACAGTCTGATATACTGTTAATGGTCTCTTTATTGAATAACAAACAACATGTTAATACCATGAGCAATAAAATATAAAACTCATAATTTTCAAATATGTGAGTAAAAGATGAGTTTATAATAAATAGGGATTGGACAATCAAATATACATGTCAAAGAGAAGAAACAATAAACATGAATCGCTCCCTCACACCATACAGAACAGTCAGTTCCTTACTTTGTGACTGTCAAGGAGAATGACAAGACAATGAGTCTTGAAGATGATTATGTTAATGAAAGCATCTGGAAAATGGAAATGGACTATATAGAACTATTATCGAGAACTATTATAAACTGAAGTTTATTTTGCTAGAGGAACTGTAAATTGTACAATCACTTTAGAAACACTTTAAAACTCACCATCAAGTAGAGTTAGGCATAAGGACCGAATAGGACACAGGAGAACTGTTCTACAGAGTTTCCAAGACTATACAGCCACCACAGGTAAGCTAATGGGTTTGTACCTCTAACCTTGAGGTTAGCAGTCCAACACTTAACACATGTCAAAATCAGGGCTCCATATTAAACACATATATTACTTATTAGTTTGAAATATATATAGTATATATGTATATTTATGAATGAAGTAAGATGTGAGTGCACTTTTGAACTCCAAAGACAAAAAAACACAGTTTTAATCTAGCATTATTTAAAGTAACCCAAAGCTACCAGAGAGTTTGCCTATACAAGTATTCAGTCATTTTAGCTATGGCCACTGAACTACTTCCAAAGGTTTAAATGGCTTTATCATGGGCCAATGTGAATGAGGAAAAGGACTTCTGGTGGCATAGGGGTTACTGTTGGGCTGATAACCTCAAGGTCACCAGATGGAAACTACCAATTTCTCCTAGAAAGAAGGCAGGACTTTCTTCTCCCACAGAGACATGGCTTTGTTGCCCATTAAAGAGTGACAGTCCTGGAAACCCACATGGGGCAGTTCTATCCTGTCATATAGGCTCATCATGATTCAGTGCTAACTTGATGGCAGTGAGTTTGTTTCTTAGGTTTAAGATTATGAAGTGTGTCCAACAATAGATTGGTACCCTTGAGACTTGGGGCTATGCAAGTAAGCTGCGTGAAAACCTAACCTGGGCATCAATCCTGATTAGTCACATTGGACATCCTGTTAAGTTTAACTGAGCCATTTCAGAGACTGAAATTGGGATCTCACCTCCACGGGGGAGGGGAGATATAGGAGAAGTACCTTCAGATCCTAGGTGCTCGCACTGAAACTCTTCAATGAAGCAGACAGAGAGCTGTGACACGAGAGGAAGTGATGGGGAGAAGCAGCAACAGAGTCATGGTGACATGATGGCAGGAGTATCAAGAGACTGAGACAGAGTAGTGGGATTCCCAGGGCACAGAACAAGACAGCTGGTGCCTCTGGGCAGGAGGTTAGGAGATGAAGTGGTGCTAATCTGAGTATTTATCTTGGAACCAGATTTGCCAACCTACAGAGAGCAAAGTGTGCTTGCTCGGAGGCTAAGGGATGGCGTGAGCATTTATCTGCAGAACTAAAAGAACTTTGTAACATTTGACCATTCGGGACAGAAGTCAAGGGGCTCCATGACCTGACTTTAGCTGCAATATGGCTGTCAAGATGCTGTCTTAAAGTAGAACTGTGCCTTGAGTCATTTGTGGCCCTTAATTGTGTGTTAGAGTAGAAAAGTGTCAAATATAATTTAAAGAGAACATTTAGTCAATATTATGTCAAATATAATTTAAAGAGAACATTTAGTAAACTTTAAGAGACCATCAAAGACACACAACATATGGACAAGGGAGACCATTAGCACGAGATCAAAATAACAACTGAGGATTCACAATCCAGACTCTGGAAAGATAGGGCATAGAACAAAAAGCATGTCACAGATCATGATTGGTGGCAAATCAGTACATCACAGATTCATGTGGGACTGCAGAAGCAGGAATGGGACCATGATTAGCACATGCACATCATTAGACAGAAGGGTTTACAAGATTGGTCCAGGGACTTCAAATAAAATCAGTCAAGGCAAGACTTCCTGGCAATGACCCCTGTGCTACCCTCGGTAAGGTGATGTCCATCAAGGATACATCAAGGGAGACCCTTAGAAGGTAGCTGGCTCTAAAGGAGTGCAGACAATCTACGTTCTAAGGCATTCTCCTGGAGGGGAAGAAGATCTACATCCTTAGTTAATGATCAGAAAGAATTCAATGGAGGCTGAATGAAAGTGGGGATACAGGAAATGGGCATTGAGTTGTCACTGTCATCATCAACCAAAACCTAAATTCAGCTCACTGCCATCGAGTGGATTTTGATTATAGCGGCTCTTTAGAGAAGGTGGAACTGCCTCTTGTGGGTTTCATAGACTATAACTCTTTACAAGAGTAGATGCCCTGTCTTTCTGTTCAGGTGCGATTTACAATTCTGAACTGGTGACCTTGCAGTTAGCATAATGTGACCAGATTTTAGCATTGGTTAAACGGGACACCATTGACTTGGGGCGGGGGAGGGGGCGGTGTGGGTGTGAGTGTTCTCTCGCTGTTTCCTAGCTTGTCGTGCTTTTCTTTCTAAAAACCTGTACTTTTTATAAAACGCCACGGGACTCAGGAAAAATTGTTTAAAAACGGGTCTGTACCACCAAAAGTGGGACGTCTGGTAACTTTAAATTACCAGCCCAATCTGTAATCATTTGGCCCATGTCTTTTGCAAATTGGAGTGCTCAGAACTGAAGTTCTAATAAAATTATAAATGATTCTTAACCAGTGAATTCTATCACTCAGGGAGACGCTCAGAGACCTCTGGCCCTGAAGGTCAGGCGTCCTGAGTCCGGGTACAAGAGCGCTCGCCCAGGGTCAGACATCAGAAAGCGCGGATTCACCACCCCACCCGCGCTTCCCCTCAAGCTCCCCCTCCCGGCACCGCCCCCAGGAGGCCCCGGGTCCTAAGGACCGCAAGTGCCCATTTCGCTCGCCTGGCTTCAGCTGCAAACACACTGGTTTTCCGCCTCACTCACCAGTCACCCCAACAACTTACACTGCTTCCCCAAGGCTCTACAGCCCACCAGTGCGCAGAATCCAAGTCAAACTCCTGCTGCAGCTCTGGCGTCGCTGTGATGCTGTGCTAACTATGGAGGCTGCCAAAAGTCTAAATCGAGGTCCTGCCCTTCATAGACTTGGCGAAGGACGCCCTGTTTAAATCATTTCTTACAAAAGTAAAGAGAGTTTGTGTGTGATGAGAACATTGTTGAGCTTCCCTGCAAGACGTGGAGCCACGTTACAAAAAGCAACAAGAAGAAACTCCAATTTGAGGAAGAAATAAAAGTGACACTTAGGCCTGTCCCAAAATTGTGCCATGTGGGCTAGAATCAACAGATGGTCAGGAGAGCCACCCCAGAAAGTGTGGGGAACCCCGATAATACTTGGATGGGTGGATGACGTCAAAGATTCAGCCAAGCTGACTTTTCAGAGAGCTCGATTAGAACCAAGGAAACATGGCTCCTGCTCTCTCCCACTCTGCCCGGGAGTGCCCCGTGAAGGCAGTGCTGATTGGAACTGTGATGCTGGAATCATGATGTGTGCAGTGTGCTGCCCTCACACTCAGACACTTGTGCTGACAGACTTACACTTAGTAGTTTGAGTTAGTTTTAAGATTATTAGATTGTTTGATGTGTTTGTGCAGTGAATAAACCGAGCATTCCAAAAATGTCAAAGAGCGTTATGTAATTATTGATCATGCCGCTCGTGACGGTGTGTCCAAATTGTTATAGTTTCATACACCTTATTTGCATGGCCTTACGCATTCATTTAGTGGGAAAGGCAAAATAATGGCTATATAAAAGCAATTCACCACATCACACTGGTTCATAAGCTTATTTATTCACTTTCATATATATGTATAATTTCTCTGCTGAGAAATACAAAATCATGTAAACTAGTGTTCTGAAATTTTACTGTCTGGGATCATTTAAATGATTTCACTATACTTACATATATATTTTTCCACACACAAACATACACAACTCAAAATCTTTTCATACCCCTTTACACATTATTGCAAAAACAGCAACAACAACAACAACCAGGAAGTCTTGGTCATTATCTCTCATGTTCAGTTCGGTAGGGATGGTCACATATGTCTAGTTAGCACATGAAATGTGATTAATAGAATTTTAAAACTGGATTTAAAAATTTACATTTTGTCTTTTTAAATAGTCACAAATTAGTACCACCAAATTAGTGTTAATCTATTGAGAAATAAAAACTCAGAAAAAATGTAAGGAGTTTTTATGTCTTGGGGCGAGGCACATAATTATGGAATAGCTTCATTTTTTGAGTATTTCACAGTGGAATAGTATCATCATCAGCATAAATTTGATTACTTTGAGGTGGAGGTCCGACATACTACTACCATTCTCCACCTCCTTTACCATTTCTAAACTCAATAGTGCCCTGTATTCCATATCATCTTCTGCTGGGTTTGGCAACTCCACCCACTAGCTGTAGACTCAGACCACATTCACAGGTATATTGTTAATTGGGGGGGTGGGCGGTGAAACAGGTTACACATTTGGGTCCACATTAATTTGGAGGTGACAAGATACAAATAGGGCGTAGTTGGCCAGTCAGGTGAGCTTTCTCAGCAGATGATCTTTGAAACATAAATATTCTCTCATCATACAAGTCTTGACAGTCATCTGCCACTGCAGTCTTTCTGCTATTAACTAGTCTAATTTAAGGACAATATAGCAGCTTTTCCATTTAGTCTCTCCATGATCACCTTTCTCTTACTATGTGACCTAGCTCACTGGCAGTGAATTGCAGATTTCTCAGCCCTTACTGCTATCTACATTGGATAGCTCAGCTATCTGAGTTCCTAGTTTTAGATTCTCTGCCAGTAAGTGGATAGTTGATTCTCTAGTCAGACCTCTCTTCTGTACCGCTTCTTGAATACTGACGACCTTCATTTCATCATGGGGTCTGATCTGAATCAATTAAGTTACAGACATTGTGTCACATTCTTGACCATTCTGCTTTGGGGCTCTGTTTTATTGTTAACCTACTTTCCAGCCAGCAAATCTTTTGTCATTCAAAGAATATCAGCCCCAACCATCCCCCATTTGTAGTTACCTGCCACTGGGTTGGTTACGACCAACAGGGAATTATACACAACAGAACAAAACATGACACTGTCCTGTATCTTCTTTGCAATTGTTCCTGTGCTTAAGCCCATTGTTGCAGACAGTGTGTCCCTCCAGGTCCTTGAAGTCCTTCCTCTTTTTGCATAACCAAACACTTCACTCCAAGATAGATCAGTTTGCCTGTTTAGCCGTCCTTGATACTTTTCAGCTGTTTTTTCCAGGACCACAATTCAAATTGACCCTTCTTTGGTCTTCCTTATACAATGCCCAAACTTTAGCATGTACATGGGGTGATGGAAAATACCATTTCCTTTGTTTCCAACATATGGTAGTTCTCAAACTAAACTCCTTGCCTTTCAATACTCTAAAAAGGCTTTGAGTATCAGATTTACTAAATTCAGTGCATGTTTGCTTCTCTTGATTGCTTTATCCATGAATATTCTTTGTGGATTCTAGCAAGAAAAAATCGTTGGCAGCTTCAAATTTAATCATGAATTCACTTATTGGTCCAGTTGAGAGGATTTGCATCTTATTTACATTGCGTTTTAAACCATACTGAAGATTACAATCCATCATCTTCATCAGCGGGTGCTTAAAGATCTCTTCATTTTAAGCAAGAAAAGTTGTTTTATGTGCATACTGCTGGTTCATAAGTCTTCCTCTGGTCCTAATGCCATATTCTTCTTCATGTAACTCAAGCTACAGATTGAACAATTAAGGTGAGAGGATAGAAGTCTGACACACATCCTTCCTGATTTTAAGCCATGCTGTAATCTCCTGTTCTGTTTTAAGACTGGCCCTTGATTCATGTACATGCTACTCATGTGTACAATGAAATGTGCTCATTCTGAAATTCCGTTTATCTCAAGGCAATCCATATTTTATTATGATCCATAAAGTCTAATGCCTTTGCATATACAGTCAATGAAAAATAAAACTATCTTTCTGATACTCATTTTCAGTCAGAATCATGTAATATCTGCAATGGTATCCCTTGGTCCATATTCTCTCTGAATCCAGCCTCAACTTCTGAAGGATCAGTCAATGTACTGCTGCAATATACTGTTGTATGATCTCCAGCAAATTTTACTTTTCTGGGATATCAATGATATTGTTCTATAGTTTGAACTATTAGGTAGCTCAGTGGTTCTTCCTTAGATGCAGGCAGTAACTTGTTTGTCAAGAGACTCTGATTAAGATTTTTTGTCCCCTCCAGGTAAAATAATACAGCAAAATAATACAATTAAGCACTTGCTGATGAAGATGAAGGATTGCAGTCTTCAGGATACATTACATACTGACTTATGGACTGATATACTCAATGGAAACACATAAGTAGCATCTGTAAAAAGCTTATCTTTCGAAACAAAAACACCAACCTCTATAAATATTGACTAGTTAATACTGTTTCCTGATATCTTGACATGACTACTGAGAGGTTAAGACGGAACTGCAGGAAGGAGATAGAGCTTAGTAAGGGATGAAAATCAAAGATACGCTTTATTGGATATGGGGAATGACTTTTGGAAAGGGAAGAGGAAGCAGAGAGAGGGACAGGAACATCTTTAGTTCCTCAGCGGGTCTCAAGGCCTGTTATGTTTCACTTGGCAAAGGGTCAGGGCAGTGTGATTCTGAGTTTCCAGTTGAGGAAAAGGGTTTGAGTTATACTGTACTCTCAAGGTCACTTAGAGAAAAAGACATGGAGGCACCCTATGGAAAATTGGGATTTCTTACTAGAATCCATGGTTTCTTCTTCCTGCCCAGGGGCTCCTTTAGAGACCCTCCACTACGTGTTGTTAATGGGTGCCATCTAATCAGTTCTGATTCATAGCGACTGTAGGCACAACAAAGTGAAGCATTACCCAGTTCTGAATAAGCTCACAAATGTTCCAATGTCTGAGCCCATTGCTTCAGCTATTAAGTCCATTCATCTAGTCCAAAGTCTTCCTCTTTGGGACTGCATCTCTAAACAGGCTAGTCTTTTCAAATAGCATGTTCACAGTCCTTGAGACAAGGGCTTATCATTCTTGCTTCTAAGTAGCTTTCTGGCTACAATTCTTCCCAAATAAATTTGTTTGTTTTTGGCAGTTCATGGTATTGCAATATTCGTCATCATCATAAATCAAATACATCAATTGTTCGTTGCTCTTCATATAGTGTCCAACTTTCTCATGTACATTAAATCATTTTTTTCTTCACCACACATAATCTCAGTCCATAGGAAATGTTTTCAAGTCAAGAGAAAGAGGGTTTCCTCTTAGCTATGAAATGAAGCCCAATGCATTCAGGGCTTGGATTTAATATTCTGTCAGTATTCTAATCCCATCAACACTAATGAAATATTGTACTTTGTGTCATAGAACCCGGCTATGGTTTCTGGTGAGACCTGTCTTGAAATAGAACATCTTGCTAGGTTGAGCAGAAGACCTGGAGGAGATGCATCCATCCATACAGTAGGTGCAACAATGGACCCATGCATGATTACTGTTAAGGGAAAGCAGAACTGTGCAGATGTCTGTGCTCCCTAAAACAGTCACTATTAGCCAGAACCAATTTGAGGGCCTCTAAAAACACCAAAAGTAAAAGGTCATAACAACAGCAAAAGGCTATTTTTTAGAAAGACCTAGGGTATTTATGAAAGAAACACTACTATGAAAGTGGGAACATGAATATGCCAAATAGAAAGATTAGGCTCAGAAAAACAACTTCCTGGTAGTAGGAGTTGGCCAGTTCCAACTCCTTGCATAGATGATTCAGGAACCAAGGTGGTCAGATGAAGCAAGCTGAATGCCAAATCTAATGCAGCTAGAGTCCACACATACATGACTTGCTGGTCACACTTGTGTCAGGCAGGGTTCTCTTAGAGAAATAAAATTCAGGACACTAGTAATTATTTTTATATATTTATATATTGAGAAAGATATATAAGATAAAGAGAGAAAAAAGTTAACTATAAAACAATACAGATTGCTCGGTGCAACTCACTTGCGTGAGGCAACTAGAAGACTGGCAGTCCTTCAATTCTTGAGGGCCGCTGAATAGTCCTCTGTAGAGTAATCCAGGCTATCTGGTTACAGGCAGCAAACGGCAGAGCAGCAGTCACCAACAGTCAGCCAGATTACAGAGTCCAACAGTCCCCAGCTCAAGAGATGTATATCCCAGGAGGGTGGCAAAGTAGGGCTTGAAGGATCCTCAACTCATAGCAACACAGTCCACGATTAGGTGTCCCACGGGTAGTGTTGCTTGGAGATCGAGGCGCAGGATGAACAAGGCAGCTCTCTGGTCTGAAGATCTGGAAACAAGAGAGATAGCGGGCGGGACTTGCCAAGCCCTTCCTATATGTGCCCTTCAATTCATCCCGCGTGTTCATTGGCTGTGCAGTCACAGCAGACCCACCAATCTTCTGTGGCCATGTTGGCATAACAAACCTACCCATCACAACACCCTACAGCTACTATCTACCACTTCCATTATTATGTAATTTTATCTGATTTGCAATGGGGTGTGTTATGTAACTCTTACATAATGGTCTTAATGCCAATTTCATTAGACCTTGGAAAACTAACCCTAGTTATAACTATAATACTGGTAAGTGAGAGAGAGGAAGACAGAGGAAGAATCAATGTATTTGCATTGTGGTGCCAGCTTAGAAGTTTGAAAGTACCATGAACTGCCAAAAGAACAAACATGGCAAGAAAGCTCCTTAGAGGCAACATGGGCAACACTTCATTTCATATGTTTTGGGCATGTTTTCATAAGAGTAGATTCCTGTAGAGGTCCTTGCACTTGGTAAAGTGGAGGGGCAGTAAAAAGAGAAAGTCCCTCAATAAGATGGATTGAAACAGTGGCTGCAGTAGTGGGATCAAAGCAAACAACAATTGTGAGAATGGCACAGGACTGCGCAGTGTTGCATTTTGCTCTTTCTATGCTGCTATGAGTCAGAATGCACTCTGTGCTACCTAGAAACTAGAGTAAGTTGCATCGACTGCTAAGTACAAAACAGTAAAAATGTTGACAGGTAGAGTACTTGTTAGAGGGATTGCCAGATTTTATGGAAATTGTACTTGCATTTGCTTAAAGAAGTGACATATTGATTTCCATAATGGTTGTACAACACAACAGTCTTACTAGCAATGCATGAGCTGTAAAACACCTGTACTTACTTCCCAGCATGCATGATTTTCTCTTTTATTAAATTTTGATAAAATTTCAGTGTGAGGGAATATGTCATTTCATCTGTATTTTCCTCATTGCCAATGGAACATAACATCTTTAAGTTGGCCACCTGGATGTATTTTTTGTAAATTGTCTTTTCATTCCTGTGGCCATTTTTTATTGGATTAATAATATTTTTCTTAATAAGTTGTAGTTTTACATAGCTCTTAGAGAGTAAACTTTATCTGATTTTATGAAGTGTAGTATAACATAACCCTACCTATATGAGTAGAAATCTCCATTTTCTTTCTTTTTCTTTTTAATTTGATTTTTCAATGATTTTATTGGGGGTTCTTAACAGCTCTTATAAGATTCCATACACCATTTGTATCAAGCATATTTGTACACATCTAGTCATATTCATTTCCAAATATTCTTTACTCAAACCCATTGATATAAGCTCCTCTTCCCCCCACCTTTAAAAAAAGCAAAGCATTTTATAGGGGCTCATACAACTCCCATCACGATCCATACATATATAAATTGTATGCAGGTCACATTTGCACACTTGTTGCCATCTGGGTTAATCCGGGTAGACTAGAGAAACAAATTCACAGACACACATATGGATATAAGCATAATATTTATTTACAAAAGGAATGGAACAGGCTGAGCCTGGGTGGCATAGTGGTTGTGCGCGGGACTATGGCCCATTGGGACGGAGGTTCAATTCCAGCAGTGGGGCTGGGCCTCCTACTCCCACCACCGGAGAGCAGTGATGCCAAAAAAAAAAAAAAAAAGGAATGGAACATTGAGAAAGGATACCAACCCAGTCCAGTTCAAAGTCATAAATCTGATATTAACACATATGCCCGATACCAGTCTACAAAATCTCCTTCCAACTCAAGAAATCACAGGTCAGTGGGTGCAGAATCTCGGTGCTGGCAGGGTTCTCCCCATGGCTTCTCACTTCCAGGGCTCAGGGTCCATCAGCAGCATCCAGTAGTGCTAGAAACAGCTCAGCACTGGCAGGGGTCTCCATGTGACTTCTCCTCTGGCTCTTCCAGCTCCTCGGATGCTGCCATCTTGTCTTGTGTAGTTCATTGTCTCAGAGACTGACTCCCAACATCTGGGGAGCTGGCCTCTCTTCTCCATGAGGGAAATATCGTGAGATTTGCCAGAAGTCTCAGGAGAAAGCCATGCACACACAGAGGCCTCATTGGCTACTTAATGGCTATCTCCAGATTAACAGGCCAGGCTCCACCCCTACATCCTAATCATGAAATTGGCATAAAGAATACATGACCGCCATACCATCATCACTCAAAACCTCCTCCTTCCACTTAGACCTTCAGTACCAGTTCCCCATATTTCTCTCCCCCCCCCTCCTCCTGGAACCCTTAATAATTTACAAAGTGTTATTACTTTTTCATATCGTACACTGTCACTCCTTCCCTGTTGTCAGTACTCCAGAGAGGAGGTTATATCTAGATCCCTGAAATTGGTTCCCCCTTTCTATTCCACCATCTCTCTACCATCCCAGTGTCACCACTCCCACCACTAGTCCTGAAGGATCATCTATCCTAAATTCTCCATGTTTCCTACTCCAGTGTACGTTCCTGGTCTAGCTGGTTTGTCTGGTAGAATTTGGATCATGATAGTGGGTAATAGGAAGCATTTGAGAACTAGAGAAATGTTGTATATTTCTCTCTTTTTTTCTTCGTTCTCTCTTTTTTATCTAAAAGATGAACAGGCTCTTTTAGGTAGAGATGCTTGACTTGAGATAATGAGTCATACACAGGTAGTAGACAGTAACCGAAGTCCTTCAGGATTGACTGGACCTGCTCTTTCAAAAAATTTCACTAACAGTCACACAGGGGAAATTCTTAGTTATAATGAAACAAAAAAAGAGAGGTGAGGAATGCCTGAACACTTGTCAAAGTCACACCTGTCAAAGAACAATACACAAAGCATTATTTACTCTATGGCTCTCTCTTCTACTTCATTCTTATATATGTTTAAATTCTGATCTTTAGTATAAAAACAGTAAAGAAGGGATTATTTTGTTTAATGGGCTGGAATGACATAATAACAAGAGAGATTAACAGTCACATGTGCAGATATATACAATTTAGGAAGTGTGGCTTAAAGGTATTCTAGTATTCTTTCTTGGTGAAGTCTTTTTAAAAAAATCATTTTATTGGGAGAATCATAAAACGCTGATCACAATCCATACCTAAGCCCTTTGTGTCAAGCACATTTATACATTTACTGCCATCATTATTCTCAAAACCTTTGTTTTCTACTTGAGCCCTTGGTGTCAGCTCCTCATTATTTCCCCCCTCTCACCCTCCTCTCTTCCTCATGAACTCTTGATAATTTATGATTATTATTTTTTTCATATCTTATACTGTCAGATATCTCCTTTCACCTACTTTGTTGTGGTCAATCCCCCAGGGAGGGGCTTTTATGTAGGTCATTGTAATCAGTTCCCCCTTTCCATTCCACCTTCCCCTTACTTTTCTGGTATCACTGCTCTTATTATTGGTCCTGAGAAGTTTATAGATGATATCTTTTAATGTGCACAAATGTTGTATTTTAAGTATCTCTGGGTTCTTTGTTTATTATGTTCATAGTGTTTTTACACCTTGTATAACTGCCTTCAAATTTGTCCCTAAATTTTCACTGTTTGGCTATATGGTCTAGGGTTTATACATATACTGGGTCTACGTTGAGTTTGTTTTTGTTTATGGTGTGAGTTATGGGCCTTGTTACATTCTCTTGTAGGTGGAAATCCAGTTTTCTATCACCATTTGGTGAAAATGATTTCGCCTCTTCACTTAATGTGTTTTACTCCTTAATCAAAGACTAGGTGTCTATAGATACTTGGTTGTATTTCTAGGTTCTCAATTCTGATCCCCTGGTATACCGATATACCATTGTAGCAAGCTGCTTTAAGTAGAGTTGCTATATAATGCATTTAAAGGTTTGTTTTACTTTTAAATATTATTTTCTTTATCTGGTGTCTCTTTCCTTTCCATATTAACCTTCTTGATTTCAAAGGCTGATGTTTATATCTGAGGGATACTATGACAGAAAACTGCATCAAACAACTTAAAAGAAGCCCGACTAGGTTAGTTTCCTGAAAGTTGTGCCAGCAATGCAGGTGGAGGGCACAATAAAAAGTTTGGGGTCTTATTTATCAATCTAAAATCTAGTACGAATTGTTGAAAGAGCTCTTTCCAGTGACCAAAGCATTAGAACTATGAAACTGAAGGACATTTTGTGTCTGACCTATGTTACTTAGCGATTCAGGAACAAAGCATATAATTTTAAAAATAAAGAAACTAGATATTTCAAAGAATGTGTTTCTTCTAAATACAATCCCATGTAGATAAAGCTAATACAGAGATCATGTATCTGAAAATTATCTAAACTACTTGTCAAGATCGGAATCTATTATTGTTATTATTATTTTTAATACGCAATTGTTGGTCTTAAGCTAAGACCCACACACTGTGCCATTTTCAACACAGCTACATTTCTTCTATGCTCCATAATTCCTTGCAATTTGGACTATCATAAATTATCTATGTTGTGCCTAAGCCTGATTGATTCTTTGAAACAAACTAAATAAAACTAAATAATCTATATCTGCTTTGATTTTACTTTTACTTATTTTATAGTCACTCAGATGAATGTCTACATCTTATGGATAAGAAACATGGGACGTTTCTAAGGCGAGTTTCTCAAGTGGGTTAACTCTTTTGATTAAGTAATTTGTGTGGGTGAGTGGAAGGATTCCTGTGAAGAATTAAAAAAATGCAATCTCCCCTAAATGAAAGAGAAAACAATTTTCTCGTGAGCCTCCATGTCTGGCTCTCTGGTGCAATCTTTCAGGATGTCTGTCCCCCAATATGCTTTCAAATACTCGAGTTGAAGAGAGAATGCCATTAGTGGTAGCAAAAGTATCTGGGAAATGTAGTCCCAAGTTAATGCTGATGTGTGATTTAATGGAAAGGTAACTCCAGGAGTAATTTCAGTTCAGTGATTACATGGGATTTCTGGGCAGTAACTCTGCCTGCTGTTTGACTTTTTGTGTTTTGCTGTGTGGTGTTTTGTTGTGCGATTTTCTTCCATATCCTCATGGACCCTCTACTCTAGATAAAAGCACCGAATGTTTGATGGACTCATCAGGTCTTCTTATACTGTCTGGCTATGTGATGAGTCACTTTGTTTTCTGCATATCTCTTTTAATATTGAAAATTTCTAAATGTGTTTTAAGGCCTTTTATTTACTTTTAGAGACACACTAAGTACAATGAGATTAATAAACATGAATAGATATCTGTGATGCCCAAATGGTAACAGGCTTTGTTAGTTCAATGGTACAGTATCTCATGACTAATTGCTTAGTTGGTGGGCTGAAAGATGGCCATGTCAGAATTATTGGACTGTGTTAAAGGCTTGGATTTCATTAGAAGGTATAGTTGTGTCCACTGGTAAAAATTGAGTCAGCACTTCAGAATTGCAGATGGATTAAGCGTCTCAGATTCTGAGCATCATCAACTGTTGGCTCAAATTTTTGTGAAGACTAAAGTTTAGCAGTTTGAACCCACCTCCTGCATTATCAAAGAAAGACTTGGGAATGTGCCTCCTTAAATATTACCAAGTCCAACCATGAAACAATGGATCTTGATCACTGAGGATGCTGTGCAGTCAAATAGATTGGCAGGCAATAGATGAAATAAATCTGTACCAGGGAGTTCTTTTCAAGGGAAACTCCCAAACCTAGAAAGAGACAAGTCACACACACATTTCGAGATGGTCTGCGAGTTCTTAGAATGCACTATAGAGGCTATAGAGTTTGGGAGATCATAGCCTGTGTAAGTATTAGCAACCTATCAATATGTAACTTCTGAGGGGTGAAGAGGTCACCACTGATGATCACGTTTTCCACACTAAAGATTGACTATGTGTTTCTATGTTTCCTGAGGCAGAGAGAGTCCAAGATATAATCACATTTAACAAGAACTTCCATTTAGCTGATCTCATAGTAAGAACACCTTTCAGGATTTTGGAAGTGAAGTCTCCATTGAGTCTTTCCCCAGGGATCATAGTTAGTAGATTTGGGAAACTCATCTGAAGGCAGGATTTTAGTCAGATAAAAGTGGTCCATCGCAATATCTTTGAGGAGGTTCAAAGGGGCCATACTGGACTCAGCGGCATAGCTGGAGAGTGTTCTAGAAGGCAAATAATTATTGGCAGGACTCAATGCAAGCATGCCTGGGAGATTCACTGAGATGTTATTTAGTGACAGCAGGCAGGGGCCAGGGTTCATGGGAGAATCAGGATTCAGTGGGGGTCCCATGGGCTGAAGATCGGGGTCACTACAACACCCAGAAGCTTTAGTAGGATGTTGCATCTCAAAACTCAGAGGAGCAGGGTTATCTGTTGATAGTCCATCCTCGGGCAGGGGCTGAGTGGGCCGGTGCAGAATTGCCTGTGCTGTGTACCTCTTGACCCTGGAATTCATGGACTGCTGTTGGGCATCCAGGTCCCAAGGACACCTAGTGTGAATCCCCTTTGTTGAAGCCTGGAGACACTGGGCAGATGGAACTGAGGCAGAAAGTGAGGAGACACTGGGTCCCACAGGACTGCTGCCCATGAAGGCAGGGACTTCAGGCTGCACAGCAGAGCTGTCTGCATAGGAGGGGTGAGTGGGACTAAGACAAACCAGGACACAGGCCCCAAGAATACTGCCTGCAGCAAGCGTCTAAGTGGGAGGCCTAGCTCTGGAGGATTTAAAAGACCGCAGGCACCACTTGGCTATCGCACATCTCTAGACTTCCTTCCAGGTTGTCCACTCCAGGCTGGTGAGTGGTTAATGAAAGCATCATAGAACTTCATTGCAAGACATTGAACTCCCTTGCACGATGATTGTGCCACATTATAGAAAGCAGCACAAGGCATTCCTTTTTTTAAAGGAAGAAATAAAAAAATTAGCACTTAAGCTTACTCCAAATGTCATAGGAAGCCAGAACTAACAGATGGTCAGAAGAGACAACCACAAAGTGTGGGGAACCCTGATAAGGACTGGTGGGATGCCGTTGAAGTTCCAATGGTGTCAAAGGATCTACTAATTTTTATTATTTTAACACGGGTAAAAGCTGACTTTTTAAGAGAGCAAGAGATCAAGGACATCAACACCTAATCTCTCCAACTATCTCCATGTGAGTACACCAATGAATGCAGTGCTTATTGGGACTATCATACTAGAATAATATGTGTGAAAAGTACTGTTACCATACCTCTTGATTATTCTTATTCTTATCCTCTGCTACTTAGTTCATGTGAAGAATTATTTGATATGTGTTTGCAGTGAATAAACCGAGCATTAAAAATGTTTAAGAGCATTAAGTAGTTATTGATTATGCCACTCATGACAGTGCTGTGGGGTCTACTTGGTCCATGGAGGTGGTCTCTGTCCTGTTTCCATTGTTCATAGTGCTTGGATTGCAGAATGTGCACAAAGGTGTCTATGGGAAATGTGAGCCTGGCTTCCCTACAGCTGTGCTGAGAAGCAGCTTTACCATAACTAACCCAGCGCAGGGTGGCAAAATTGAAGGATTCTGCACAGTTGAAACCATGATTTAAGCCAGCATGGTAGCCATAGGGAAATGCAACCACGAACCCGCTGACTTCCTGGGTGATATGACCAAAGGGAATGCTTTTCTCCCTGAGAACGCTGGGTGAGATGAGGACCACCTTGTGCCGCAGGAAGTTCACGCAGCCACTGGAAGTGACAGGGAATAGATCTCTGGCCAGTCACCCCAGACAGACTCTGTGCTCAGGGGCCACCGTATACAATGTCTTGGGATCCCCAAAGTACATATAGTTGATGCTGTACATGGTGTGTATGTTCACCGTGTGCCAAGCAAAGGTGGTCTTCCACAGGCCAAGGTACAGGGAGGGGGTGTTGATGTTTTTGATGACAACTCACACTCCTGCTCCAGCAGATCCTGGATTGTTCCCAGGTATCAGAGGTTCCAATGCTCAGTTTTTTCACCAAATAAGGAGCCACATATGCCAGCCTATAAATGGGAGAATAATAAAGATGGTTCTTCCAATATATTCACTCCAAATCCTCAACATCCAGGTGTGAGGGAGTGTGATATCTGTTGGTCAAGCAGCAATACTCCTCCAGAGTAATGGATTTCTTCTTTTTATGGTATTGCAAAAACACACCTGCCCGTCCTGCTGCACAGGACTGGCTATGAGGATGCAGTCTCCATCATAACTTTGGATGGCAAGCTTCAAGATGCTGAGTGGGTCCCTATGCTCATTCTGACAGATCTGCTTCAAAAGACATCCTGACTTGTGAAGGGTAAGCTGCGTCTTCTCAGACCTCAGGGAGAGCCAAATAGGTGACCCCAGTCTGCCACAATCTTGGCTCCCGCACCCTTAGTCACTGAAAGACACTGAGTCAATACTGAGTTATAGAGATCCTATAGCTCAGGGCATAACTTCCCTTGTGAGATTCTGAGACTTTATCAGCATACAAAGCCCACTTTTTCTTCCATCCCACCACGCTGTCAGAAATATTTAGGAAAAAGTTGTAATCACAACACTTACCTTTACAATTCACAGTTGTAGAGGCTGGCAATATCACTCTGGACCCTTCTCTTGATTCAAATAGGTCGAGAGTCTGATGACTTCGTTAAATGGTAGGCTGATTCCTTATTGGATGTGCAAAGGATGAATCCTAAGTGTGTTAGTCCAGGTAGACTAGAGGAACAAAATCATATGGATATAAGGAGAAGGTTTATAGATAAGAGAAATAGGACATTAGAAAGCATCCCAATCCAGTCCAGTACAAAGTAATGAGTCTGATATTTACCCATCTGCCCGATATTAGTCTATAAAGTCTCCTTCTGACTCATGAAGTCACAGGTCAGTGGATGCAGAGTCCCGACACCAGCAGGAGTTGCCTCATAACTCACTGCTTCCAGCACTCAAGGTTCATCAACAGCCTTCAGTGGTGGCAGAAGCAACTCATCGCTTGCAGGTGTCTCCACATGGCTTCTTCAGCTTCAGAGGTCTGATTCCATCAGGGCAAAGTCATGGGGCTTCTCCTCCAGCTCCTCAGATGCTGCTATCTTGTCTTGTCCATGATTCATCATCTCTGAGATTAACTCCTCACAACTGGGGAGTTATTTCCCCCTTCACGAGGGAAATATCGTGACATTTCCCAGACTTATCAAGAGAAAGCCATGCCCACACAGAGGCCTCACTGGCTACTGAATGGCCATCTCCAGATTAACAGACTTGACTCCATCCCTACATCTCAATCATGACATTAACATAAGCACATTACAGCCACACCAAGTTATATAGGAAATACAAGATTCTCTCTGACATCTGGAGATCCACACTTCTAGTGAGTTTCTGGAACTGATCAAAAGCAGCAAACTGACAGAGAGAATCCATTTACATTTATACTGGGGGAAACCACACCCACCAGGATAACACCTCCCACTCCTTGGCTGCTGACAGCACATATCTTCATGGAAGTGATGGCATTCTATCAAACATTGTCACATAGGCTGACATCATGACTGAGCCCAGTTGACACAAAACATCTATCATTACACATGACCTACTGTGCCATTAACCCATGTGATTTCAAAAACATAGAAACAATGTGAAAGGAAACAAGGGATGAGCAGTGCCCATTCAGAAATAGCTTTATCAAACTGAATCTCATATATGCCATATGGCTATGATATTTTGAGCATTTATCAATCTGGCATCTGCACTTAGCACACATTCCTTGTCAGTATGTCTATTGCTACTCAGAGCAACTTTGTATAAAATAGGAGAACTGCACCTTTGGGTTTCACAAACACTGAGACTCACTGCAATCCAGTCGATTCTCACTTGTGGCAACCCTATTGGAGAGAGAAAACTGGCCCCTGTGGGTTTTGGAGTCTAACTCTTTGCAAGTGTAGAAAGCACTGTCTTTAGCCCATTGAATAACTGGCTATTTAAAAGTGCAGTCCTGGAGATCACAGCTCAACTCTTAACCACAACACCACCTGGGCCACCATTGGGTTTATGATACTGAAAATCATTCAAGGAGTAGATGGCCTCATTTCTCTCCCCTGGAACTGGTTTCTAAGGTCAAACCACTGATCTTATGGCTAGTAGTCAATAACTAATCAACTATTTTTCAGAGGTGACATCTGTTTATAATACAGGAACAATCATTTCATCCCACTGGATGTGTTTAGAGGATTGACCAAAAGAGAAGAGTCCAGCAACTTTGATTAGTTCTGTAGTGGGTTTTTTTGCATCATTAATTGTGGGCTTTTCCATCAATATCCGTTTTCCTATATATTAGGGGGGTAGAATCCAAATTAAGGGCATTAGGCATAAGGTAAAGCCCTCTTCCTCTGTTGAGTCTGAGGCAAGGTTCTTGGTGCTGGCAACATTTGTGGGTCTGGCCTGCTTTAGACAATACCTTGTATGTTGGCATCAGTGTTACTTACTCTAAGAGGTTCAATAGGTAGTGTCTTCTGGTCCACAGAAGATCTCAGATACAGCTCCCCTTTCTTGCTGTAGTCATATTCTGCTTCCTTTTCTCAATTCTCTATAATGTTTTCAGAGAGGAAAGTTGTGGAGCCACACCTCAGGAAAATTATGATTCTAATATAGGTATATTACTAATATAGTCAATATAGGTAATGAACCACTGCACATAGGGAAGATATTAAGACATGCTGAAGGCTTTCAGAAGATCATAAGGTGTGAAAAAGTTAGTGAACAATGCACCCACATCTGTTTGCCCTGTTTATATTGAGTAGAGCAAGTAAATCCATATCCTTCAAAATGCCATATAAAATACAATCAATTATTCCCTCAAAATAGACCTGAATGTGTTACATTGGCTTATTATATAAGAAAGTAGTACAATATATGTAATATTTTCACATCTGCCCAAGCCATAAATGCTTAATTTTTGTAGTCAGTCAATAGAAGTGAATACCAAAATTGATAGCTTTACAAAGAGATGTTTATTTTGTCATAGCCAAGGTGAGTTCATTTGGAGAAATGTTAAATAGGTTTTCAGTTGATCATCTGTAGTGGAAAAGAATGGGTCTTTTGAACATCTGGAGTGCTGATATTCTTTGGAGATCACCAGGAGTCTCACTTTTCACTTTTCACTGAATCTAGAAGGTTTGTCAAGGCAGGAAGGGGCCGTGGGTATTGAAAACATGCTCTGCCTGTCATTTCATTAGGGTACTCAGAATCTTTGTCTGTAGTCTGGCCTCTCTGTCCATGTCTTTAGAAGAGAGATGGGAGCAAGAGTGAACTGGGCTGGTGCTGCTCATGTCAGACACATCCTGTGATCTTCACCCCCAAATGGCCACATTATCATGCCAAAGATCATGTCATCCCCATGAACCTAGTTCCTCACAATCCCATCTACATCAAAACATTTGACAAATGGGTAAGAAACCCCGAATCAGAGGTGAGGATTGAGAAGACATGGTATGGAAGGTGAGCTGTCTATGTGTATGATGATTGCATCCCAATCTCTGTCAGCGCTGCTGTCACAAAATGTTAGAGAGAGGCTTGTAGGCTTGCAGGGAACAGTGGCCCAGAGCTGCTCTGAGGGTACCACTCAGACCTAGGGACCACTGTTCCTTTGTACACTGAACACTGAACCAGTGTTCCTTCCTTACCTGAGCCAGATGGCTCAGCTCAAAACACTCCATCTCACTGGAATAATCTTGGATTAACACAGATGACATGGATAACATGGATAATGTGGAGGAGCTACTTTTAAATCTGACTTCTAATCTCCTCAGTCTGCATCAGCTCCAGCACCTCATCCTGGAATCTGTCTTCATCCTGGATCAACAACTCTACCAGTTGTCCAGTGACTTGCTAACCCCCTGGGAATCCCTCACCTTATCGTACTGTGTGCCTTTGGGTGCTGACATGAGAAGTATGTGCTTGTGTCCCTACACCAACCAACTAAGGTCCCTAGGTCTGAGTGGTACCCTCAGAGCAGCCTTTAGCCTTGGATTCCTTCCAAGTCTGCTAGAGAGGGTCTCAGGCACTCTGACCCACCTGAACTTAGCTGACTGCAAAATCAATGACTTTAAGCTCAGTACCTTGCAGCCTGCTCTGGGCCACTGTTCCCTGCTCAGCAACTTGGTGTTAGGTGGAAACCCCATCTCCATGGCTGTCCTGCAGGACCTTCTTCATCACACTTTGCCATTATGCAAGTTCTCCCTTTTGGAACTCCCTGTCCCTCAGGATTGCTATGAGAATTTCCAAACTTTTCACTGCCAGAAAACTCTCGTAGAGGTGATGCAGGCACTCAGGGTGACCCTGCAAGCCCACAAGCCTCTCTCCATCATAGTATGACCCATTAAGGGCTATCCATCCAGTCAATGCTCTAAGGGAGTGCTCCTCCCTGGACTGACTATAGAAGAAGGATGGAGGTAATCCACTCTCCAATGCACTCTACCTGTGGGCAAGATGATCTACTTCATTGTTACATGATTTGAATGAATTATTGAAGTGTTTCTGGGGTGGTATTTTTTTTTTGTATTTCAATGCTATGTATATCCTCCCCCAAATAAAATGTTCAGACTTAATCCCTAGCATAAAAGATATTTTGGAGGGGCTCATAATCTGCAGTGAAAAATGAAGCTAAGACCATGAAGCTGAAGAAATGAATCCAACACATATGAACACAAATATAGCCTGAGATGCATCCCACGTGAATGTCAGGACCTTTTCAAGAACAGATATGACTAGTTGAACACTGACAACAGGAAACTGGAATAGCTGTGGAATGACATCAATAAAACCATATATGAAGAAGCAACTTCATTCACAATATAGAAAAGAAAGGATGACCAAATGGAACTCACAGAGACTCTGAATCCTACCATCAGGAGAAATGTAGCTGGCGCCAATGAAAGAAATTATGGGAAAAACGAGCTGAACAGACTATTTTAAGGAGCAACTAGAGAAGGCAAATTGAAATCTCAAAGTGCAACTTGCTGTCCGAGAGGGAAATCGTCAGTTATAACAGTGAGAACATAGAGCATATGGTTCTGTAGCTGTGGTAGAGAAAAGATAGGTGGGAATAGGTTCACACCCAAAGAAAATTTTGCCTGACATTATCCAAAGAGTCTGCCTGCCTTAAAATCTCTGCTTTTGGAGGCCTGTGGGGTGGGATGTGAGAGTTTGGGGACTAAAGCTTAAGCTTGCTCTTCACACATGAGCATTCTGGCAGAAGTATTGTGGGTGACAGCCATTAATAAGTGACAGCCATTAATATGCCTTGACGATTTAGAAGAGTCTTTATTCGGTAATCACTGGGTGCTAGAATCTAAAGGCGACTCTTTCATTGCAGTCCCAAGTGGAAACCTCAGTATGTCTTTAAAAGCTAAATGTCATTTATCATTTGTCTAGGACTTAAGCAAGTATTGTCAGAAGCAGAAAGCAAAATTAATGATATCATTCTTTAGAGTTAATGAACGTTACAGGGTACATAGTTGATTTTAACATCCTGGTTAATTAAATAAAAATAGTAATATACTCGTTACCACATCAAAAAGAACACTATTTATAACAATGTTCTGATATGCAGAACATAAGAACTCTATTTAAAATCTATTGTGGAGAGCCGGATTCAGAGGCCATTGTTTGCTCTGCAAACAATTCCTTCCGCCCCAGGGTTTTAGCAAAAGTCATCAGGCTCTGGCGTAAGCCAGCTTCTGTGATGCTATCGCTGTCACTGACTTATATCATCATTGGTTAACATGGACCTTGTTTTCTTCCCTTCTTCTGTACTCTCATTAGCATACCGGCCCAAATTGAGGACTACGGCCCCTTTTGCACGCCTTTTTTTTTTTACCTATTTTGGAACTTCACCGCTAATTGGTTACAGTCAACTAGTTCGCTCATTCACTGTATTTGCATAATATCAGGTCGCATGTGTTGTAATACTTTTGGTCGTTCCCCCATTTCACTGTATTTACATATTATCAGGTTGTGCGGCTATATCTCCCCTGAGTTTCTCCCCAATAAACGAGGTTTGATCAGAATCCTGTCTTGTCTCCATCCTTCGTGTCTCCTGCCCATCTTCGTCTTCCAGGCTCCGGACCCAGAGATCCACGTTTTAATGTCCCGCGGGCTGGGACAATCTATAACTTGTGGAACTTTCTGTGATTATAGGGGTAAGTTGGGAAGTCATTCAGCAGTCAACAAGATCACATTTGTAAGGTGACCAGATATACCACTTTTTAACAATTTAACAACGTTCTGCAGTGTTTTAAAAAAATAAATATATTGGGCTAAAGCCCCGGTGGTGTAGTGGTTGTGCACAGGATTGTGGCCCACTGGGTTGGAGGTTCAAATCCAGCAGTTAAGGCTGGGTCTCCTACTCCCATCACCAGAGGGCAGTGATGTCCCAAAAAACAAAACAAAACAAAATATATTACAATACTATTTTTGCATTCTATGAACATTTTTGTTGCTCCATATAGACCACATTTTAATCAAGAGCTCCCCTCCCCTCGATCAATGGTGTCCCACTGAAAATCTGGTCACTTTACCCTACTGCTAGTCTGTCTCAGAACACATAACAGAAATAATTCATGTTTAATTCTGTTGTGATCTAATACTTTATTGTTAATTAGATGAGGCTTTATCCCTGAATTAATCAATTTCAGATTCAGGATCTGCACTTCAGCATTACCTTGGACCTAGGAGGTTCACCAGGCAGGGACTACAGGTCCATAAAGCACCTATGTCTACTTTCTTTTTCGATTCAGCCACCAACCTGAGTAGTGCTATCCTACTTTCTTTTCGCTGTAGTATGCTTGATAGATATTTGACCAGTCTATGTTTTTTAAGTCTATTCAAGACTTTGTCTGTGGTGTGATCCTTGTAAGTAACATTTGATAGATTTTGTTTTTGATGTACCTACTTCTCTTATTCTCTTTATTTATGGATCTAGAACCTTTGGGGAGATTATTGATATATATATATATATATATATATATATATATATATATATATTTATCACTGTCATTATGCTTTATATTTATGCATATTCTGTGCATGTGTATATGGGTTCTTATAAGTTTCTTTGTTCTTCCTGTATCACCGCATTGCACAGGGTATGGCTCTGTGTGTATTGGTGCTTATGAGGTAATGCTGGTTTCAGATTTGCATGTTGTTGTTTCTGATATTTTTGCCATAGTACGTCACTGAGTGCCTGTTTAACAAAGAACTTTTAATGGGGGCTCTTGCTTCACAATCCATATAATGTGTCAAGTAAATTTGCATATATCCCAACATCATCATTTTCAAAGCATGCTCTTCCCGCTTGAGCCCCTGATATCAACTCCCCATATTTTACCCCTCCCTCCCCTGCTTTTCCTCCCCCAGGAACTCTTGATTTTTGAGTTTTTCCACGTCTTAAATCATTCTCCCCCTCCACTCACCCTCTTTCCCAATATTTGCCCTTTTGGGAGGAGGTTCTAGGTTGATCCGTGTGAGGGATCACCGCTTTCTTCCCACCACCCTCCCTAATCTTCCATGTATCTCTACTCACCTTGTTGGCCTTGAGGGGTTTATCTATCATGGATTACCTGTGTTTGGGGCTCTTATCTGTAGCAGTTTTCATGCTCTGGTCTAATCTGATTCGTTAGGTAGAATAGAAGTCATGATAGTAGAGTGAAGAAATCACAAAAGAACTATAGGAAAGTTTTGTGTTTCATTGATGCTATACTGCACTATGACTGGCTTATCTTCCCTATGACCCCTCTGTGAGGTGATGTCCAATTGTCTACAGAAAGAATTGGTCTCTATCCCAAGGGTCCCCTCCCCATTCATTTTGGGTGTGGTTTTGTTCTGCGTCTTAGATGCCTGATACCTGATCCATCACCACCGCATGATCACACAGACTTATGTGCTTCATCTATTTGGGTTTTGTTGCTTTTTAGCTTAATGGCCACTTATTTATCGCTAAACTTTTAAGATCCCAGACACTATGTCTTTTGATAGTCAGGCACTATGAGCTTTTTCACCATGCTTGCTTATGCACCCATTTTATCTTCAGTGATCCTCTTGAGCAGGTGAGCATCACAGAAGGTCATATTACTAGAACAAAGTGTTTTTGTGTTAAGGGAGTACTTGAGTCCAGGCCCAATGTCCATTTGCAACCTTAATCCTTAACACATAGATATGAGTATACTACATATATTTACATATGTACATGCTTATATTTAGGCCTCTATAAATGTTCTCTGCCACCTTGTTCTTTCCTCTATTTCCTTTTTTACTTCTCTCTTGTCCAACCAATATGTTCGGTCTTCAATCAGGTTTGGTAATTCCTAGATGCCACATTGTCCTTGATAAAGCCACACTAAGCATCCTACAACTTTTTTTCCCATTAATTTTAGTTAAATTGTTGTTCCCTTGTGCCTGGGTTTGTACCCCCCTTCCTTTCTCCCACCTCACCTTCTCCTGTATCTCCTCAGAGTCACTGGTGCAGTATTTCCATCTTTGAATTATTTATCCCACTTATCTTATCTAGATAGACATGCAGATATATTAATCAGTTCAATAACCAGACAAAACCTAATAAAACAAAAAAGAAAGTTAAAACCAGCAAAACAATAATAAAAAAAAGTCACTGACAAAAATGGAATAACCTATAACTAGTTCAAGGTCAGTTTGTTGTCCTTTATGAATGTTTTCCAGTTGAGTCTGGTGGGGTGCCATACTCTGTCTCCAAATTCTTTTTTTGGTAATTCCCCGTGGTTTCATCATTCTGCTCCCCGTGTTGCTCTGCTGCATGTCCTCAGTGCCTTGACCCAGCATGAAGAGACCAGACCCTGCACTATTCCTGCTCTGTGTTTCCAGTGCTGTCTCCCACAGCACCATGACTTTTTGAGGACTCCACGTCCTCCTTTTGCGTTGTCTGCACTGAGTAGGAACATTGTCCTGTGGGCTTGGTGGGCCAGGTTTTCCTTTCCTCCCACTCCATCCATTTTCATTTCTCCTGTGTGCTCTAATCCAACACGCCCATCTCCCCAAGCTGTAGCCTCAGTACTGTCCTCTGAAGTACATTCTTGAGGGTGGTAGGGTGTTGTGATAGGTAAGTTTGTTGTGCACCTTGAACCCCTATTTTCCAAGAGGGATCAATTGGCAAGCAAACCTTGCACCACAGTACCCCCACTCTCTGGGCTCCAGAAACCCTATTTGTCCAAGGGGAAGGGCTTGGCGGTGGATCTATAGATCCTAACAGAGCTACATCTGGGTTACCCTAAAACCCTTTGCCCAAGGGAGATCACGAGGTTTGGGATTCCTACAGCCAAGCATCCCCTCTCCTAGTAGCAACCCCACTGCATTCCTTACTCTACAGTGATCACACAGCAGTGGCCTACATTCATCCACCTCCAATCTTGGGGTCACCACTGATGCCAATTTTTGAAAGGGTCTCTGGGGTTGAGGACATCCTGGAGCCTGACACCCCCACTTCCACAGTTCCCCAAACCCCTTTGCACAAGGGGGATGGCGTGGCCAGGGACGTATGTTTTCCGACACCCCTTGTGTTAGTCTGGGTAGACTAGAGAAGCAAATTCATAGACATGAATATGGATATAAGGGAATGGTTTATATACAAAAGGAATGGAACATTGAGAAAGCATCCCAACCAAGTCCAGTTCAAAGTCATAAGCCTGATATTAGCTCATATGTCTGATACGAGTATATAATGTCTCCTTCCAACTCAAGAAGTCACAGGCTAGTGGGTGTAGTCCGGGCTCTAGCAGGGGTCCCCTCATGGTTCCTTCTTTCCAGGGCTTAGTGTTCATCAAGAGGATCCACTGGTGGTAGAGCTGGCAGGGGTCTCCACATGACTTCTCCAGTTTCAGAGGTCTAGTTCCATCAGGGCAAGGTGGAGTGGCTTCTCCTTGGGCTCCTACAGCTCCTCGGCTGCTGCCCAGAGTTTGCTGTCTCCGAGACTAACTCCCAACAACTGGGGAGATAGCTTCTCATTTCCATGAGGGAAATATGAAATTTTCCACAAGTCTCAGGAGAAAGCCATGCCCACACGGAGGCTTCATTGGCTGCTCAATGGCTATCTCCAGATTAACAGGCTAGACTCCACCCCTACATCTCAATCATGAAATTAACATAAGAACATGACTGCCACACCCCCACACCCAGTGATGCCCTGGGAGTGTGGGTGATGGGATCCAGAAGTTTCCTGTCAAGCAATCTCCCTTGGGCAAAGAGGGTTTTGGGGTAACCCAGATGTTGTTGGGATCTAGGGATCCCCTGCCAAGTCATTCCCCTTGGACAAATAGGGTTTTGGAGTGTTCCTGGAGTGGGCTTACTCTGATCCAGGGTTTGCCCATCAATTAATCCCCTTTGGATTAATAAGGGCTTGGGGTGCCCTATGAGTGTAGGTGATGGGATCCAGGTGTTCCCAGTCAACCCATCCCCTTGTGCAAAGAGGAGTTTGGGGTACCAGGGCTTTGGGGGTGTTGGGTTCGAGGTTTCCCTGAACCCTGAAGACCCTTTTAAAATGTGACCTTCAGTGGTGACCCTGAGATTGGCGGTGGAGGATTGCAGCATACTGCCAAGCGATTTCCATGGAGCAAGAAGGGAATCAGGCAAACCCCCAACAGGGTTAGTTGTTGAATCCAGCTGCATCCTCCCTTGCCTCCAGCTCCCCCGGGGACAAAGAGGTATGGCAGGATTCTCTGGGAGTGGAGTAGGTGTGTTTCAGCGTTCCCCATCAAGTGATACCCCTTGGGAAAACAGGTCCATGATGCCACAGAGTGTGGGAATTGGGCTTCAAGGGTCTTCTGCCAAGACATTTTTTTTCTTGTCAGAGATGCAGGGTGCCCCAGAATTTGGGGTGGTGGGCTCCAGGGATCCTGCACCAAGACATGTTTTCTGGACAGAAATTGGTGGGGCCCCATGATTCTGGGAGAAAGGCTCCAGGGGTCCTCCGCCAAGACATTTTTTCTGGATTTGAGGTGAACCAGGAGTCGGGGTGATGGGCACCAGGGGTCCTCTATCAAGACATTTTTTTTCTGGGCAGAGAATCGGGATGCCCCAAATTTGCGGTGGCGGCCTCCAGGGTTCCTCTGCCAAGACATTTTTTTTTTTTTTCAGGAAAGAGATTGGGATTGCACCAGCAGTTGGGGTGACTCGGGGCCCTCCGCCAAGACATTTTATTTGGACAGAGATTGGTGTTGCCCCAGAAGTCAAGGTGACCTCTTTTACGGTTTCCTGACAAGTGACTGCCCTTGGGCAAAGAAGGGTTTGGCATGGTGGGGGAGTGGGAGGTTCCTGAATCCAAGTCCAGCAACGAGTTACTCCTTATGGAGCAATGAGGGGAGCGAGGGTGTCTCTGGGAGAGGCGGTGGTGGGCAGCGTTTGCCCCCGCCACTGCTACCCCTTGGGCAGGGAGGGGAGCTGGGGTGCCCCTGAGAGGGGCGGAGGTAGTCTGCCTTCGTCTCCACCATGCTCTCCCCGGCTACAAGGAGTGGAGCAGTGTTCACCCGGGAGAGGCGGTATTGGGAGACATTAGCAGCCCACCACATGCGCCTCCTAGGGCAAGGAGGGAAGCAGGGGGTGGTCCCTGGAGAAGCAATGGCCAGTGTCATTCGCTCCAAGCCACGCATGCTCCTTTGGGCAGGTAGGGGAGCAGGGGTCCCCAGGAGAGGAACTTTCCACTTTGGACAAATTGAGATTGGTGGAGTGAGGGTGTAAGGTTCCAGGAGTCCCCGGCCAAGCCATCCCCCTTGAGCAAAGAGGGGTTTGGGATACTGTGGCATTGGGGGTGTCGGGCTCCATGTTTTCCTCAACCCGGGAGACCTTTCAAAAAGTGGACTTCAGCGGTAACCCCGAGATTGGCGGTGGAGGAATCCAGCCCACAGCAAAGGGATTACTATGGGGCAAGTAGGGGAACAGGTGAACACCTAAGAGGGTTGGTGGTTGAATCATGCATACCCCCGGCCCGAGCTTCTACTGGGGCAAGGAATGAGCAAAGTGGCGTTCTGGGGTTCCCTCAGGAGTGGTTGTGGTAGGATCGAGTCCTTTCCCCCTGCCCCCATGCTCTCCCTGAGACAAGAAGGGGAGCAGATGAGTTACTGGAAGTGGAGTAGGTAGCTTTCAGGGTTTACCCACCAAGCGATACCTCTTGGGAAAAGGAGTTCATGGTGCCCCGGAGTGGGGGAATTGGGCTCCAGCGGTCCTCCACCAAGACATTTTTTTCTGGACAGAGATTGGGGGTGGCTCCTGAGTCGAGGTGACTGGTTCCAGGGTTCCCTGACAAATGATTGCCCTTTAGCAATGAAGGGTTTGGCATGGTGGGGGAGTGGGGGTTCTGGGATGGAAGTTCCTCAGTGAGTTGCTACCCCTGTGGCAAGGAGTAGAGCGGCCATAACAGCAAGAGAGGCAGTAGTGGGTGGCTCCCTCCCGTCCCCTCCACTTCTGCAAGGCATTTCTCCAGGGGAAAGGTGGTGAGTGGGGAGGGGTGCACCAGGGAGAGGGGGTTGCTCGCCCCCAACACAGGGTGACTTTTTTTATGGACAGAGAGAGTGAGGCCCCAGCAGTCGGGGTGACTGCTCCACAGGTCCTCTGGCAAAACATTTTTTCTGGACAGAGATTGGTGGTGTCCCAGGAGTCAGGGTGATGGCCTCTAGGGGTCCTTCACCAAGGTACTTTTTTCAACACAGTTTGGTGGGGTCCCAGGAATTGGGGGTCCAGTTATAGGGTTCCCCGGCAAGTTATTGCACTTGGGTAAAGAAGGGTTTGGCATGGTAAGGTGGTCTGATATCCAAGCCCCACTTCCCACAGGCGATTTCCCTGTGACAAGGAGAGGTGTCCCCAGAAGAAGCGGTGGTTCTGATTTTCACCCACTCAACAAGCACTCACCCTGGGGCAAAGTTCGGGAGCTGGTGTACATGCAGGATAGGCTATGGCAGATAGTAATATCGCCCAGCAAGTCGCTTTCCCTGGGGCAAGGAGAGGACTGGTGGTGGCTCCAGGAGAGGCGGTGGAGGGCAGCACTTTGCTTCTGCACAAAACTCACCCTGGGGTGAGCAGAGTGCTTGCCTCCCAAGATAGAGACAAGAATCTTCTCTTATCAGGCCATATGATTTGTTCCACCCTAAGGAGAGTCTGCTCCCTCCTGATAAAGACCAAAGATTATTGCCCAGGAGAAGAGTTCTTAGATGCCTAAGGTCAAACCAGCTCAGAGACCATGATTAGGCTGCAACCTTGCCTCTAGAGCCACACCATCTTTTAGGTGAAGGCTTCTCTCTCACACCTGTGCTATGATGACTACAGAATGTCCTGTCAATTTGAACCTATTCAGAGCGAAGTGCTGGAGTGTAGGCTGTCGGTCTGCTTGTAAATTGATAACCTCTTTGGGACCCACTTGCTGGTGGGATTGGGGGAGGGATTTGGGGGTGATTTCTAGGTCTTCTAAAGGGATGTGGGGGACACTCTGGATATTTTTTGGATGCTTAGGTTTTTTTGGAAAGACCTGATATACATAACAAAATCACAATGAAATCTTTGAGAAAACACTCTCCCATGCAGTGGTTCTCAAGTGCGGGGGTTGGGACACTTTGGGGTTCAAATAACCTTTTTGGAGGGGTACCTGATCCATAGCTGAAAAGAAATTACTGTTATGATTTAGCAACGAAAAAAAATATGGTTGGTGTGGGGGGTGCTCCCCACGACATACGGAATTGAATTAAATGGTTTGGACATGAGGAGGGTTGAGAACCGGTACCCTAAAGTATATATACAAAGAATTTCAAGGATTTCATTGGGTTCTTGTTTCTTAACAGATTTGAGTGATTTGGGAGTTTGGCAGGGTCGCTAGAGATGGTTTTGGAAAGCTTTAATGGCTATCTTTCTTTTGTTCATACTTTGTGTTAAGCATAAGGATATTATTGATTTTTTAGTCCTTCTTTCCTTCCTTCCTTCCTTCCTTCCTTCCTTCCTTCCTTCCTTCCTTCCTTCTTCTTTTGAGAGCTTGAGCTTGTTTTGGGGACCTCCCTGCTTTTTAAAAGCCTTTTAGAGACTCCTGATGGAGTGCCTCGCTGATGAGGAATCTGAGGACTATTGACTCAGATTCCAGGCCTGGTTACTGCAGATTTCCCAAGGAGGGGGCATTCTGCTGAATTTCCAGGTCTTTGAGGAGTACGTCCAAGAAGCGGGAGCTTTGCTGGAAGCCTTGGGCAAGTGGAGGAAGGCTTCCCAGAAGCATTGTTGCCTGCTGGCTGAGCAGGTGTGTCTACCCACTTGGCTGGCCCTGGGCACTCCGGCTCAGGGCCTGCCCAGGTGCCCATCCCACTCGGGCTGCGTGTGTAGGAGCAGCTGGAACCTAGAATGACAGGTCTGTTGGGTTCCACCGTGAGGGGGCCTGCCAGTGCGCTGTGCAAGAACGAGTATGCTGCTCTTGGAGATGCTGCAGGCTTCCGCTCCCGAAGTGGCTCAAGTGAAAACTCGGCATTTCTGGAGGCCTTCCTGCCTGTAAGGTCTCGTGTGGCATTTGGCCCTGGTGTATCAAGTGGCCAAGAACGTGCTTGCTAACCACGTCACAAGGTACCTGGCTGCCGCCTGTGCAACTGTCCACTAAAGGTGAGGGAGTATGTTCTTTGGGCATGGATGGCTTCCCTTGACTCGAATGGTCGCGCAAGCAGCGATGTGAAGGCAGAACTGGAGTGGGCGCCGACTCTCGGTCGCTTGAGCACCTGAGCGTTGCCTTCGGTTCTGGAACCATGTGCAACTTCGCGGTTCTGGAAGGCCCTTCTATCGCGCCAGTTCTTCCCAGGCTCTTAGCCCAGGGAACCGCTGCTTCTCGAAAGCTTGCAGCAGACAGGTTGTTTGATATTTGCTGAGGATGGTCCTCTTGCATCTGTCTGGCTGAGGCGCCATGGCTCAGGGAGGCGGGGGCGGCGGCACATGCGGTGCCTCTTCTGGAGCCAGTCTGGAGCCCCTTGGGCTCTTCCTGAGATGACGACTTCTGCAGTTTTTTGAACCACATGGCGATTCTGTCCTCGGCCACGCCTGTGGCTCTGGGAAGTTCTTCTCTGGTCCTGAAGCCTGGATACGGGTGTCGAGCAAAGGAAGCGTGTGGACCGTCTTCTTGAAAAGAGGCCCAGAAAATCCTTTCTTCGGTCTTGGGTGCGCTGAGAGTGGGCACGAGTGGCTCTCGAGGCCATGCTGAGGGCAGAGGAGCTGCTCTGAGTTCCCAGCGAGGGTAGCTGGAGCCGTGGCGCCTGGACACCAAGAAATATCTGGAAGATAGGACCAGCTCCCGCTGTTAAATACCATTCCTTCGGCCCAGACCCTTAGATATTAATACTTGATTGGTTGGCGGTCTGAGCACAGCCATTAGAGATGGAGCACGCGACTACAAGTGTCTGGGGCCTGCCAAAGAGCGTCAAATCCTCATTCTTCTCAAGAGTTCTGGTTTCTGGCTTCATTTCTCAAATGCATGGTTTAAAAAAATTATGTTTAATGTCAGACTATTTATACTTAATAATTTTATCAAAAATCGGAGGAGGGCTGTGCCCCAGTGGCACAGAGGTTAAATGTGGGACTGCGGTCTACTGGCTTGGTTGTTCAAATCCAGCAGCAGCAAGGCTGAGTATCTCCAGGACCACCAGAGGGCAGTGATGCCCCATCCCCTCCCCCCACCAAAAAAAGAAAAAAAACCCAGGGGAATTGAATGTTGCTGGAGTAAGGCGAATTGTGACCTTCTGTGTGTGTGTGTGTGTGTGTGTGTGTGTGTGTAGGCACTTGCTGAGGTGGTGAAGGGGAGCACAACCCAATTCCATTATGCTGATCTTCCCGACACCATTGCTGAGACAAATGCGTGCAGAAGCAAATATGGTGAAGTTGATGGTGCATAGTTAGCAAAAGAGAGAGCGTGTGGCGTCTTAAGTATTTGAAGGAGTGCTGAGACGCAGTGGCGTGTTTGAGTAAGGGCCTGTGGCGTGCTGACTTGGAGGTTCAAATCCAGCAGCAGCTCTCTAGGAGCAAGGCTGGGCCTCCCACTCCCACCAGAGGGCAGTGATGCCCCACAAAAAAAAATTGAAGGCAAACAAGCTGTCATCCAGCTCAGAAGCCTTCAAGGCCACTTGAAAGAGGCACACCAATCTGAAAGTTTCAAAGGCATCGGGTATCAGGCATCAAAGAACAACAAATCATATCCTTTTGAATGAGGGGGAGTACAGACTGGGGCCCCAAAGCCCATCTGTAGGCAATTGGATATTCTTTTACAGAAGGGTGTCGGGGAGGAGATGGACCATGGAGGGTGCAGTGTAGCAATGATGAAACATACCACTTTCCTCTTACCCCCTAGTACCCTCTTCCCCCCACCCTCCCACTATCATGATCACAACTCCAGCTACCAATCCGACTAGACCAAACCACGTACAATGGTCCAGTAGGAACAGCAAACAAAGGAAATCCAGAACAGGGGATCCTTTCCTGCCCAGGAGTGAATGTGGCGATACCAGGAGGGTGGAGGCAAGGTAAGGTAGCAAGGGGGAACCGAATACAAGGATTTACATATAAGGTACCCCCCCCACACACACACACACAAACACACACTGGAAGACCGACTGGAGAAAAGAGGATGAAAGCAGACACAGAATGATGTAAGATATTAGGAAATAATAATAAAAATAATATTAATAATGTTTCAATCATCCAGGGTTCATGAATGAGGGGGTAAGGGGCAGTGAGGGGGGAAAGTGAGGAACTGACACCAAGGGCTCCCTCAAGTTGAAAGCAAATGTTTTGAGAATGTGGACTGGAAGAAATGTACAATGTGCTTGACCCCAATGGATGGACATTTGAATTGAGATAAGTTGTATGGATTTGAGGGTGATTTCTTGGTGTTCTAAGGAGCTGTGGGGAATCTTTTGGGTCTTTTTAGGATGCTTAACTTGTGTTTGAAAGTCCTGATATGCATAACAAAAGCACAGGGAAACCTTTGAGAAAACACCCCCCACCTCCCGCTGCTACCCCCCCCCCCCACCATGATTCTCAAGCATGTGGGTTGTGACCCCTTGAAGTTCAAATGACCCTTTTGGAGGGGTCACCAGATCCATAGCTGAAAAGAAATTACCTTTATGATTTAGCAACGAAAAAAAAAAGTGTGGTTGGGGTCGGGGGTGGGGGGGGGCAGCGCTCCCCACAACATACAGAATTGATTTAAAAGGTTCTGACAAGAGGAAGGTGGAGAACTGGTGCCCTAAAGGCATATATACAAAAGTTTTCAAGGATTCCATTGGGTCCTGGTTGCTATAAAACGTTTTAGTGATTTGGCACTTTGGCAGGGTCCCTTGAGGTGAATTTAGAAAGCTTTTATGACTTTCTTTCTTTTGTTCCTTCTATTTTTTTTTGCATAAAGGTATTATTGATTATTTTTCTTTTTGTCTTTACTTTTTCTTTTCTTTTGAGATCCTATGTGTGTTTTTGGAGCCTCGGTGCTCTTTAGAAGTCTGTTAGGTACTCCTGATGGAGCTTCTCGCTGATGAGGAATTCCAGGCCTGGTTGCTGCGAATTTGCCAAGGACCAGGCATCCTGCTGAATTTCCAGGTCGTTGAGGAGTATGTCCAAGAAGCTGGAGCTTTGATAGGAGCCTTGAGCAAGTGGAGGAGAGCTTCCCAGGAGCAGTGTTGCCTGCTGGTGGAGCAGGTGTGTCTCCCCATTTGGCTGGCACTGGGCACTCCCGCTCAGTCTCTAATTCACTTTTCTCTTCTCCCTACTTCTCTTCAATTCTCTCTTCTCCTTCTCCTCCTCTCCTCTTCTGTCTCTCAGTCCTTGCCTCCCTTCCACTCTGTGTGTCTGTCTATCTGAGGCATTCCTCAGACAGGCTGACAGACCACCTCGTGCACAGCCAGGGGTCCAGTCGTCGGGGAAGAACAAGGGCTCACTGCATGGAGGCCGCTGTAGAGGGCTGGGCTTGGGGACACCATGAGTGGGCTCAGGGGTGCTTCTGTGCGGCTGCTCCGGGTTAGGTCCTCACAGGCATCGACTCAGGCGTTGTACACATCCTCGGGGTCCGAGAGGTGGGTGATGGGCTCCCGGAAAGCCTCGAAGCAGACGCAACAGGAGATGACCGCTTGGCCGCGGGCACTGTCCATCTTGGCTTTGCAAGCCTTGGCGTGGTTGCAGAAGGGGCAGGTGAACTCCGTGTCCAGGGTGCTGGTCTGTTTCTGCTTGGGAGACGGCTTCCGTTTAGGCTTGCTGCGCCCCATGACTGACCCAAGCGAGGGGTGCAGTGGTGCCAGAGGTTGGTGGGTCAGTCGCTAGGCTGGCGGGTTGGTAGGCCAGTTGACTGGCTGCAGCTACGCCGGCGGACGGAAGGGGGTGGGACTGAGCGAAGCCCAGCAGACTAGGAAGAGCTGGTGGTCTGAGGTCTCCGCAGGTCTCAGGTGGCCTTTGGGATCAGCAGGGCGCCCTCAGGGGAGGAGTAGCCAGGAACCAGATCCAGGAGCGCTGGGAGCAGGGAGCTTGCTTCCAAGAGGCCTGGCAGCCCAACACAGCGGATAATTCATACCTGCCGGAGGCCACGCCCTCCCCAGGGGCGGGGCGAGTGGAGGTCTGCCTGGAAAGACAACACCGCGAGGATCAAGGATGGGAGAGGGGTATGTGTGTGCACCTGGAAGCGGAATAGCAACTGGGAAAATTTGCAGGGACCCTACCTAGGCCATGTCTAAGTTCTAAGTGCTCGCCTGACGGCAAGGTTTCAGGCAAGACAGAATAAGAGACACAACTGAGGCCACTTTTGGATAGTCTTTGACGAAAGGCTTCCTTTCTCTCTCTCTCTCTCTCTCTCTCTCTCTCTCTCTCTCTCTCTCCTCTCTTTCTCTCTCTCTCTCTCTCTCTCTCTCTCTCTCTCTCTCTCTCTGTGTAAGTGGTGGTGGAGGCAACAGGAGAGCCAGGTGAAGCTGGGGGATAAGGGAATACAAAACACCCGATGCTCTTTCATGGGAGAAAAACTGTGCCAGCTGTGGCCTGGATCATGGATGGTGCCACAACTCTTCAAAAGGTCATGGGACCAGTGAGATGTATCCAAAAAGGGTTGCCCCTGCCGCCCAGGGAGCTCCACATGCACGCATGCACCGGTCAAGGCATTCACAGATTGCTTGAATTCTAATGGAGGTCGCAGATCAACCCCTTTTGACATCTCACTCTCAAATTCTTTCAATCTATCCTCTCCTCTTCCCTTCTCTGGTCTCCTTCCCCTCCTCTCCTCTTCTGTCTCTCAGGCCCTGCCTCCCTTCCACCCTGTCTGTCTGTCTGTCTCGGGCAACCCCCAGACGGGTCGACAGATCATCTCGTGCACAGCCAGGGGTGCAGGCGTCTGGGAGGAACAAGCCTTCACTGCATGGACGCCGCTGTAGAGGGCTGCGCTTGGGGACACGATGCGTTTGGGTGGGCTCAGGGGTGCTTCTGTGCGGCTGCTCCTGGTTATCCTCCTCACAGGCATCGATCCAAGCGTTGTACAGTCCATGGGGTCTGAGAGGTGGGAGAGGGGCTCAAGGAAACCCTCGAAGCAGACGCAGCAGGACATGACTGCTTGGCCGCGGGTATGGTCCATGTTGGCTTCGAAAAAGCCTTGGCGTGGTTGCAGAAGGGGCAGGTGTACTCCTTGTCCAGGGTGTCGGTCCCCTTCTTCTTGGCAGGTGGCTTCGGTTTAGACTTGTTGTGCCTCATGACCAACACAAGCAAGGGGCACAGTGGTGCTGGAGGTGGGTGTGTCAGTCGCTTGGCTGGCGGATTGGCTGGCCGCAGCTATGTGGGCGGACTGAAGGGGGCAGGACCAAGTGAAGCGCAGCAGAGCAGGAAGAGCTGGTGGTCTGAGGTCTCCGCAGGTCTCAGGTGGCCTCTGGGATCAGCAGGGCGCCTTCAGGGGAGGAGTGGCCGGAATCCAGATCCAGGAGCGCTAGGAGCAGGGAACTTGCTTCCAAGGGGCCTGAGGCCTGACGCAGCGTCCGATTTATACCTGCCGGGGACCACGCCCTCCGCTGGGGTGTATTGGGTGGAGGTTGGCCCAGATTGCGTCTGGCAAGGTGTCAGCGAATCTTTCCAAGTTTGGGGCGGGGGCGGGGGGAGAAGCGGGGAGTAGCCTGGCCCCATATATGGGCCACAGGAAAGACACCAGGGCTAGGATCCTGAATGGGAAGGGGAGTGGAGTGGGTGGTTTGTGCACCTGAGAGTGGAACAGCACGTGGGAAAGGTTGAGTGCACCCCACCTAGGTCACGTCTAAATTCCAAGTGCTCAACTGCTGGCAAGCTTTCAGGCAAGGCAGAGTAAGAGACTCAACCAAGGTCACTTTTGGATGGTCTCCAGCGAAAGGCTTCCTTTCACGCATTGTATCTCTCTCTCTCTCTCTCTCTCTCTCTCTCTCTCTGTGTGTGTGTGTGTGTGTGTGTGTGTGTGTGTGTGTGGTGGTGGTGGTAGAGGCAACAGGAGAGCCAGGTGACGCCCGAGAAAAAGGGAATACAAAACACCACATGCTCTTTCATGGGAGAAAAACTGTGCCAGCTGTGGCCTGGACCATGGATGGTGTCACAACTCTTCAGAAGGTCCTGGTACCAGTGATATGTATGCTAAATGGTTTACCCCCACCACCCAGGGACTTCCACATGCACACATACACCCATCAAAAAATTCACGGATTGCTTGAATTCTAATGGAGTTAGTTGGATATTTTTCTGTCTTTCAAATTCTTTCAATCTGTCACTCAGTCTCTCATTCACTTTTCTCTTCTCTCCTCTTTCCTTTTCTCTTCTCCTTCTCCTCCTCTCCTCTTCTGTCTCTCAGGTCCTGCCTCCCTTCCACTCTGAGAGGAGTTCCTACCGATACTGCTGACCCAAGAATTGTAGAAATGACAAGATGTCCCTCGCAAGATGCAGATGGGGAATCTCCTCTTCCCAGGCCCTATGATTTGCTCCTCCCTAAAGAGAGTCCACTTCCTTCTGATAAGTTACCATAGATGACTGTCCAGGAGAAGAATTCTCAGAGGCCTAAGGTCAAGCCAGGTCAGAGATCAAGATTAGGCTGGGCCTTGACTCTAGAGGCCAGCCATCCTTTAGGCAAAGGTTTCTCTCTCATGCCCATGCTGTGATGACTACAGAATGTCTTGTTAACTCGAACCTATTCAGAGCGAAGGGCTGGCCTCTAG